>JACCPH010000047.1:125687-175870 GCA_014183095.1 Harringtonia aguacate | reverse complement strand
GAGGATCTTCAAGAGGCCCAACTGCCCAACTAGCAAATAGGGTAAGGGAGAAGTAAAGGGAGAAGTAGACACGATGATGAAAGAAGGAGAAGACATGATCGAACAGGAGGATGTTGTATTAGGTAAGCAATTGTTATATAAGCATCGTACAGACGAGCCCTTTAGGCTTAGTGCCTCCGGGCGGAATAAACTTCATTCATTCATTCATTCATTGAACCGAGAGCCTAGTCCTACTAATCTACCCACACGGAACGTATTTTTACAGAAAAGTTTTTTAACGAATCCACGGTATCTTTACGTAAGACTTCCTTTTATTTTTATTCCTTTATAACCGCACATACGGCCTCGCGGCAATATAGCAAGCGTTCTCTCTGGCATACTACCGCCACTCAAGCACTATAGCCAGCCTGGTGCTTGGCAGTAACGATTCTCATCGAATGCGCCCTGCTTGTCGCCTCGCCCTGCCTATACAAGGGTTCGCTATCTTCCAAGACGAGTATTTGGCAGTACCCTCACCTTTGTACTTGATTCCCTTTCACCAGAGTCACGTTTGCCGGGGGAAGCAACAGGCAGAACCTGCACATCAAGTTTCCCGCCTTGCCGGCGGCTGGGAGGTGTCCTATGGTCGCAGCCGCGGAGTGTTGATGGCAGAGAGGCGGCCTTGTAAGTCTACCGCTGCCACGGCACGGACAATTGCTTGCAGCAAACCGCCCACGCTTGCAATTCTTGCCGCCGCTGCCGGATTGAAGACATATGTGACGTCCAGATAAGAAACCGGACTGGCCTGCGCAGCCAACAAGGCGGTGTCCTTGAGATATTACGCCAAGACACAAAGGAGAGACAGACACCGACAGGTTACACTGGGGGTAAGATGGCGGTGTGTGCCCTATTGGAGAGTGCATGGGTGAGACAGGGAACTGAGTTAGAAATACCGCTGGATAAGGCTGTTGATTGCAGGAGGTGCTTGGCGCAACAATGTCGTTCTGCTAGTCATTCGTAAATCACACTTCCGAGACAGAAAACTTTCGCCTTGGACATTTCGGGGTGCTCGTAATCAGTCCACACAGTCCGGAGGCATACCGGCAGGGTGGGTGTAGTATGGAATCAATGCAAGAAATAGTAGCCGCAGAACTGCACGAGACCCTGGGGAAGATGGCGTCCGACTTGGTGTGGACGTGGCAGATGTGCTGTTGCGTGCTTCGCAACGTGGGACCCAGGTTAACCGGCGCAGGCGTGTCTCCTTTTACCGGGGCTACACCTACGATAGCGTAGAGCAGTATAGCTGTGACGTAAGTCAGGGAAAAGATGCCCCTTCATCAGGAGAATCCTTCCCTGTGGGGGTCACTCAGCGTGAGAACCTCGGCGGGCCATTGACCGATGCACAGCTCGACGGCTTCCTCTGTGCCTCTCCATTCTTCAGCACACTTTTCAGTTGTGAAAGCGTCGGTGGGGAGCTCGCGCTTTAACGACTCGGACGGGAATTAGATATCTTTTATAAAATACTTAAGACCATACTAGCTGGCATGCTGGGAGGGCAAAAAAAAAAAAAATAAAATAAAAGCTTGCGTCGGCCGGGAATCGAACCCGGGGCGTGTCGATGGCAACGACACATTTTACCACTAAACCACCGACGCTGGTATAGTATGACAGATTATTGCGCTAGGATGAGGTTTTAGCGTAGGCTTCGTTAGTAGCTGAGCACGTGCGCCTCTGTGATGGTGCACCCGGCCATCCTTCCTTGCACTGGCCGATCCTATTTGTAGGGTGTTTCTTTCTAACTCGTTCTGCTGCCGCATCGAGCAATGCCTATACGATGCGACCGACACGGTGGTCTACTGGGCAGAGACGCTCGTCTTTTGCGACGCCGGTTTGACTGCGGCGAGTCGGATCTGGAGTGCGACCTCGTCGACTTCCTGAATCGCCTACAGCTGCAGGGAAGCGAATGCCCATCGTCGACCCGACACGTTCTCCAGTGTCACATCTACCGCGATCGCTACGAGTGGGAGCTGCCAGACAACTGCAGAAAGGGAGACAAGTAGCTGGCAGTTGGTGGAAGCCTGCTTTGCTCTCTTATCAGAATAGTGGTTTTTGGCTGGCCAGGCTATACTCGGTAGAAGGATAATCCACCCTCCAATCCAAAGCACGGGCCAGTGGGAAGCAGCGGTCCGATCCCAGAAAAATTACACACACGAGCACGTTTCTGGGCGGCTGCGCGTCACGGCATCCGGCGTTTGCATCCATCCTTTTCCAGCGATGTCGACGATCTGATTCCCGCTGCTGCATTTCCTCTCTTTTTTTCCCCCTCTCGCTTCTGCGCCCTCTTTCCCCCGAGCGCCATCGACTGGCAGGCGAGGCCTGTCTCTCCGACCGCCCGTTTGTCATTGCTGCCTGACGTGACATCTGCCACCCCTCTCCCCCCGAATCCTGGTCGCTCCCGATTGAGCGATGCTGCGCTCTCTGTGGGCGTCGCGGGCGCCGCTGGCGTCCCTGATCACCCGCAAGCCGGCGGTCAACCCGTCCGCCTTTGTCCAGCACGTCAAGATCAAGAACCGGCGACGGATGAGGTGGGTTTGCGAGGTGCAGTTTTTTTCGCAAGGCTGCTCTCACTATGCTGACACATTCTGTGCAGAAACGCCGCCATCGGAGCCGGGGTCCTCTACGTCTGCTGGTCCGTGTACCTCACCCGCGTCGTCGTGCCGCCAATAGCCAAGCACATTGAAGAAGACGGCGAGCCCATCTTCTTTCCCTTTCCCTTTACATTCAAAGTCGTCGAGTCGCGGCCATACAAGGGAACGGACCCAGAGTGGCAGGAGTACATCCGGATTGCGCGGGATCGGGAGCTGCTTATGAAGATTCGGAGTACGTGGCATGAACAGAGCACAGAAGCAAGGCGCGACGCGTCCCCCCAGAGGACAGCAGGCTGACGAACAGATGACATGCTGGAGACCGTCCGGGTGGCGGCCGAGGCCAACCCCATCCTCGTCAACCGCTGCGGCCGGCAGATGAAGGTGCGCAAGCACTGGCTGGACCTCGACTTTCCCTACCGGCCGCCGCCAAAGATTGTGCGAGACGGGTGCGTCGTTTTTTTCGCTTCTCTTCCTCTTCTTTCTCTTTGTCTCATCTCTGTGCTAACCGCCCAGCCTGCTGCTCTCCGAGGACGGGCTCGAGCTAGTCACCATGGAGGTCGACCCCGTGACGATGCTGCGGGTCTCGCGCGCGCTGTGGCCGGTGCCGGTGGCCCAGTCGGCCAGCACATTTGTCGGCACGCTCTTCCGCCAGAACATGCAGAACGTGGCGCGCTATTTCGGCTACGAGGTGGCCGACCCAAACCCGCAGATGAACACGCTGGCGTCGGCGCTCAAGAAGCGGCTAGAGGAGGCCGAGCGGCGCGCCGCCAAGGACAACGGCGCCACCATCAACGACAGCAACGGCCGCGGCGTGCTCCCGGCGGCCGGCGCTCTGCCGACCGGCAAGGTCACCACGTCGTCTGCAGCGGCGGCAGCGGCGGCGGCAACAGCATCCGCGTCGTCCCCCTCCCCTCGGAGCAGCGACAACAACGCCGCCGACAGCCGCGACGGCAACACCTTTGGCAAGACGGTCAACGCCAAGGGCCTCATCCCCTTTGAGTCTGTGCGCTCGAGCATCGACAACGCCTGGCACGAGTTCAAGAAGAAGTTGTCGCAGACGTGGCTGCCGCTGCGGCCGCTGCCCCCCGGCGGCTGTGTCGGCGTCTCGGGCCTCGTCGAGCTGCAGTCGCCCACCTCGCGCATCATGATCGAGGTCAGCGCCTTCTGGGACCCCAAAACGCGCAAGTACGACACCCAGACCATGTACATGAAGCTGCAGAGCATCCGGCCGCGGAACCAAGTGCCCTTGTAAGCAAGGAGGGGGAGAAAGAAGGGGGGCCAAGGCAAAATGGGCCAATTTCCACTTTGCTTGTTTGGCAGGGACAGGACCAACAGGACGGGACCGACCACCCAGGGGTTTTTTCAAGCATGCGTGGGCGTTGCGGGGCGTCATTGGGTTTTGTGTATGTTTTTTTTTTCCATATGGCATGGGGAGAGAGCGTTGGATCGCGAGACGGCAGGTCTTTTTTTGTTGTTGGCTGGCTGCTTAGATATGGTCAAAGATACAAAAAAGCCAAAAAGTCCTTTACCAATCTCATGACTTCGTGTTGTTGTACTTGTTGTCCCCCTCTAACGGCTTTCTTTTTTTTCCCCTTTCCCTTCTCCCCCTCTCCCCTCTCCCCTTTCCCCTCTCCCCTCTCCCCTACTCCAGCGGCTTTCTCGCGTACACAAACAGGTGCTCCTCCTCCCAGACGTCCTCGGGGCGGCAGAGGCCGACCTCGGCGCCGCGGGGCATAAAGGTGGTGAGGGAGTGGTGGAGGACCTCAAGGCCGGCGGCGCGCACGGCGGCGACGGCGGCGTTGGGGGCGAGGCTGGACACGACGAGGGGGCGGCCCATCCAGCGGATCTGCTCGTTCTCGAGCGGCAGCGGCACAGTGGCAAAGACGAGGAGACCGCCGGGGCGCAGCAGCCCGGCGAGGCCCTGCAGGGCGGCGCGGATGTCGGCCTGGCTGAGGCCGGCAATGAGGCTAAAGTAGGCGGTGACGGCGTCGAGCCTGGGGTGGTCCGCAGCGGCAGCGGCAGCGGCAGCGGCAGCAGCCGTCTCCCGCGCAATGAACGCGCGCAGATCAATCTGCTCAAAGCGCGCGTTGGGCACGCGGGCCTTGGCCGCCGCCAGCATGGCCGCCGAGATGTCGATGCCCAGCACGTCGTGGCCGGCATCCGCCAGCGTGCTGACCACCGGCCGGCCCGTGCCGCAGCCGACGTCGACAACACGCGCGCCGCCGGCCGCCGGCAGCTGTCCCAGCAGCCACGTCAGCGACGCCGCCTGCGCCGGCAGCCCGGTGAAGGCGTCCTCGTACGCCGGGCCGACGCTGTCAAAGACCTCGACGGTCGACAGCAGCGGGGATTGCGTCTGGGCCATGGTCGGAAGGAGAATCAGGACACAGTGATAAAGGTAGTGAACAGAGAAAAAGAATCTGCGGATAGTTTGAGTACGTGTGTACAGGAGGAGGGGTTCTGGTCAGACAGACAAATAAGATGGAAAAAGGGCGCGTAGAGAGAGGTCGCCAGGGGAAGCGGGCAGACAGGCAAGCCGTTCTTGGTTCTTATAAAGCTCCTGGAATGCTGTCTTACATGAAAATTTGCCCAGCATCTAGCTGTGCTAGCCATGCTGGCTGTGCTGGCTGTGCTCCCTTGCATTCACCCTCGTTCCCTAGCCCCGACGCCACGTAGGTGTGTGTGTGTGTGTGCTTGATAAGGTGCAGGGCGGAGGGGGGGAGGTGTGGTTTCGCAAGTTCGTATCAGCGTTCAACGCCTGTGATCGACATCAGCAATTGGTTGAGGCGAAGACGACGCCGGTTGATGCCACGGAACGACGCGAGAGCCCACCGTTGGCTCAATCTTTGCCGAGCCCATGTCCCCCCTAGCCTGGATGCAAGGGAGGTGTGCGCTTGGAGGACGAGGAATGAAAAGTGGACTCGGAGTGGACTGGGCTGCGATGAACTTGTGCTGGCGTCCTTTTGCATGTCTCACCTTCCACGTTTTTTCCCGCCCGCCCTGCCGGTTCTCTTTGCAATATCTCTTGGCCTGCGAGTATGTACGGCTGCGCCGCCTCCTTCTTGTTCTCAGCTCCCTTCTTTTTTTTCCCATCCCGGTCCACTTGTAGCCCTGAGACACGCATCTCATTCCATTTTGCCGAAAATTCTCCCCTGCTCATCCCGCCCTTGCGGCTCGCCATCCGGTGAGATGCGACTGCTACACGTGGCGGTTCTTGCGTATGCAGCTCTAGCTGTATGCTCGGCGGAACATGTGCCCACGGGCGGTCCACGGCAGCTTTGCCGGGCTCTCCGACATGAAACAAAGCCTCGTGTCGTGCAATTTTTGTCCGTAGCTCACGCTGCATCCATGCGGACTTCATGCAGTCTCGGTCAGCCATGCGGCGTGGCTCCTCCGTGATTCGGCGTCTGGAGCGGGCACGTGGCACAGGCGAGGGACCCAAAGAGCTGCATGCGATCATCTAGATCATCTTGGACACCACGCAGCCGCCGACCGGCGGCGGCCATTGTCGGTAGACAGCAGAGGCAGAGCTTGCTAGCAGGGACGCCAGACACTGGCCATCTGCAGAGTCGATTGGCTGGAGGCAGAAAAAGAAGCTGTGCCAGGCCTCGGGGAACCGCAGCCGTCTCCCGGACAAGACGGTGCAAAAAAAAAGCCCACAAAACGTATGACACACAGGACAATATTCGTATTGTGATATCTTACTTTCTGGGCGCGCTTGTTCGACCTCGTCTTAGGGCCATGCTGCCGAGAGGCGGCAAAATGGACCGGGAGATGCTGCTCGCAGGTAGACGAAGCGATGCGGGAGGTTGCAGCTGCGACGAACAGCCGGTTGAACTGGATCAGCGTCCCCATGCGGTCGAGTCAGCACCTGTGTGGCCAATTGACCATCCATTGGTAGCCAAATCGAGTATCGCTGTCCAATACCTGTCAGACGGCAAATCCCAGCCACCAACGGCAAGGTCAGCTAGGCACGGCAGAGCTGTTCCTGGCCAGCCGGTCAGCACTAAGACACCTTTTTGAGGCGTCTGTCCAGATCGAGAGAGCCTCAGTCAGATTTCTATCGCGACGTCCCAGCGTGCCGCCAACAGGAAGAGAGAGAGAGACAGAAAGAAAGGGAGAGGACACAGAGAGAACGCCAACAGCTGCAGCCGATTGCGGCATGTTTCAGCCGCGCCGTGGCCGCGATCTCCGCCCACACTTTCCTCTTCGGGGTGATTGCATGCAGGCGCCAGCTCAACAATTTTTTTTTGTGTGTGTTTTTGTGTGCGTATATTGTGTAGAGCATGGTTGGGAACGCCCGCACTTATTTGGCTTGCGATAATACGGCTTCACATGCTCAACAGAGCTGAGCCCTAGAGGTCGAGAGGGGGAAGCCGCTAGCTGCCGAGGCTGGACCAGTGGCTTCTCGATTGGGCGTGCTTCCCCCGCGCGGACGACACTAGCATCGCTGCGGCACAGCAGCAGCGGAAGGCACGGTGGTCGCGCACGGGTGGGCTCCTTCTTCTTTTTGCACCATCAGCTCTGTCTCTCCGTGCGTCGTACGATTTTTCGGTTTCCTGTATTTTCCGTCTTTCGTTCTGTCTTCTGTCTTCTCCCCTCCTCGCCCTCTCACCTACTCGCCTTCGCCCTCCTGCATCTTTTGGGCTCAATCTGTACGAGTGTCACTCTTGCTTGCCCTCCTGGTCGTACCTCCGCCGCAATGGGGTCCGCTGTCGAGGATTTTGACGTCATCATTGTCGGGGCCGGTCTCTCGGGTCTCAACAGCGCGTATCTGCTGCAGACGCAGATCCCCGACGCCAGCTATGCGGTGCTCGAGAGCCGCGACGAGATCGCGGGCACGTGGTCGTACTGGAAGTACCCGGGAGCGCGGTCGGACTCGAGCTCGTCGGTGTTCCGGTTTGCGTGGCACTCGTGGCCGCACGATATGGGCTTTGCGGACGCGGAGCTGATCAAGCAGTACGCCGAGGAGGCGGTGGCGGTGCAGGGCATCGACAAGCACATCCGGCTCCGGCAGCGCGTGGATGACGCGCGGTGGTCGTCGGCGGAGCAGCGGTGGACGCTGGACGTGACGGACGGGGCGACGGGGACGACACGGCCGGTCACGGCCCGGTGGCTGGTTAACTGCAGCGGTTACTACAGCTACGACAAGGCGCAAGAGGTGACGATCCCCGGGCTGAAGCAGTTTGCCGGCGAGGTGGTGCACCCGCAGTTCTGGCGCGACGACACGGTCACGGCGGGCAAGCGCGTGGTCATCATCGGCTCGGGTGCCACGGCCATCACCATGCTACCGCACGTGGCCAAGACAGCCGAGCATGTCACCATGCTGCAGCGCAGCCCGACGTACGTGCTGGCGCTACCGCGACGCGACACCACGACGGCACTCCTGCGGCGCTGGCTGCCGCGGCGGCTGGCCGACATGCTGGACTGGTACCGCAACATGGTGACGGAGATTTTGTTTGTCACCTTTTTGACGACCTTTCCCAACGTCGGCCGAAAGCTGCTGCGCAAGGCGACGGTGGCGCAGCTGCCGCCAGGCTTCCCTGTCGACACGCACTTTAAGCCCAAGTACACGCCGTGGGAGCAGCGCCTGTGTATGGCGCCGGACGCCGACTTCTTCAAGGCGCTGGCGCGGCCCAACTGCGACATTGTGACGGACGAGATCGAAGAGGTGACGGCGCACGGCATCCGGCTCAAGACGGCCGGCACCGAGATCCTGGCCGACATGATCATCACGGCGACGGGCCTGCACGTGCAGATCCTGGGCGGCCGCGCCCCCGTCGTCGACGGCGAGCGTGTCGACATCACCAAGCGCTACACCTGGCGCGGCACCATGGTCGAGGGCGTGCCCAACGCCTGCCTCATCATGGGCTACATCACCGGCACGTGGATCCCCGGCGCCGACGCGCGCTTCCGCGCCATCCTCTCGGTCATGAAGCAGATGCGCCAGCTGGGCGCCACGTCGGCCACGCCCACCGTCGACGCCGCCCGGCGTGCCACCCTGCCGCAGCTGCCAGCCATCCCTCAGAGCTCGGGCTACCTCGTGGCGGCGCGCGGGCGGCTGCCGCTGTCGTCGGGGCGGTACCCGTGGATCTTTGGGCCCAACTGGTGGTACGACGCGTGGTGCAATCTGACGGGCAGTCCACGGGACGGCATAGTGTACCAGACGGCGGACAAGAAGAATGTGTAGGTGGGGTGGGGGAGTGGACTGTATTGTCACGGATTAGATTTTATTCACGGCCGAGGTTGAATTTTCTATGCTTGGGCTTGTTATGCTTGTTATATGGGATCGCGTCTAGAATGCAAAAATGAACGCCAGGATATTTGCCATGCACATCCAATGGGGAATACCTAAGAGACAGAATGACAACGCCCGTTGGAAACAGGGAAAACCAAAAAAAAGAACCAAAAAAGACAAATCACAGCACCAGAGCGAGCGCGGACAGCGCGGCGACGGCCAGGAGGCCGGCGCGGGAGAGCGGGGCGACGTCGGCGGCGGCAGCAGAGGTGGTATCGGTGCAGAGGCCGGTGAGGTTGTAGGATTTGGCGGCGGACAGGACCTGCTCGTCGACGCCGCAGTCGATGCCCTTGGCCATGTAGATTTCCTGGTTGTCCGGGTCGAAGAGGACGTAGACGGAGCGCAGAAAGGTGTCGCCGAGCAGGTAGGGGGCCTCGTCGGTGGCGACGATGCCGAGGACGCAGACGCCGGGGGAGGCCTCCCAGATGATGTCGGGGAAGGGGACGCTGATGGCGAGGTCGCTGGCTTGGGGGTGGCTGTTTGCAAAGACAAAGTCGAGGCTGCCGTTGCTCTTGGCGTCGTCGCCCTCGCCGTAGCTGCAGTCGACGAGGACGGTGCCGTCGCTCTGGGCGACGGCGTTGTCGGAGCCCATGCTGGCGACAATGTCGTCGACGACGGCCGAGGGCAGGTAGCTGAGGGTGGAGCCGCTGTCGAGGACGACGTCGGCGCCGCTGTCGCTGTAGGTCGAAGAGCTGGTGCTGCCCGGCTTGGTGAAGCCGACGCTGTTGAGCTCGACCGAGTAGCGCCAGTAGTCGCCGCTGGCGGGCACGAGGTTGAGCAGCGGCGTGAGGGTGCCGACAAACTTGCCGAGGTCGACGCCGCCAAAGATGATGGAGCCGTTGAGGATGTTGTCGCCGACGCCGCTGCCGCCGATGCCGGCCTGGGTGGTGGCCAGGATGAGGCTAAAGGCGCGCGTGGCGGTAAAGTTTTGCTCGTAGAGCTCGTCGAGCACGTTGTTGTAGTCGAGGTTGTAGCCATTACCAAAACCGAGCCCGAGGATGGGCACGGCGGCGTCGTCGCTGGCCGTGGCCATGCCAAACTGCACGTCGGACAGGGCCGTGTTGTTGGTGCCCGGGATGGCCAGGCGGTCGCGCACATAGGTAATGTTGGCCTGCCCCGTGCCGTAGGTCAGGGTGGCGTTGCCGCCCACGGCCTCGTACGTCGACGACGCGTTGGGCGCATAGGTCCCCAGCGTCTCGCAAAAGGCCAGGCTGTCCGCGTTCGACACCGTCGAGCAGTCCGGGTCCACCCACAGCTCGTTGGAGCCCGTGTCGACCTGCACGCGCACCGTCTGCGACGGCGTGCCAATGGCCACTGGCGGGTTAGAGAGAGGTGCAGAACAGAAGATCATGGGCACTCACGGTCAATCATGTAGGCAATGTTGGAGTACGTCCCGAGATTCGCCTCGTCGACGTCCCGCCGCCGCAGCCCGCGGCCTGGCACGGCCCGCCGCTCGACAAAGGGCATGCTGAGGAAGCCCGGCCCGGCCTCGGGCTCGCGCGGGAGCACCGAGGCAGAGGCAGAGGCGCACGCGCTGGCGAGGGCCAGCGAGAGGAGGAAGAGGCGTGCCATGATGTCGTAGTGGAAAGAGAGGGGGGGGAGGGAATGGGGGCGAGGAGCGCGTGAGGCACAGAAGAGGGATGAACAAACTGGAAAAGGGAGGAGAGACCTTTATACAAGCCGCCGTCAAAAGGCCTCCGTCAACAGGCCGTCATCAAAAAAGCCCCAACAGCAAATAAGCAGGGCTGGACAGCAGTCTCGCATGTCCGAATCATCTCTCCACCATCCAGCGGCTGCCCAGGCGCCAAGCTCGTCTCACCGTCCGCTCCTTCCCAAGCTGTTTCTCCTTGGCACTGATCCCTCAGAGGTCCCTCGGCCACGGCTTGGCGCTTTGGGCAGGCACTGAACCAGGGTTGTCCCCCAGCCTAAAATAAGCACAGCGGTACTTTTCCGCCGTTGAGCAGCCCATTCCAGGGCACGCCAGGAGCTAGCGGCTCTTGGCAGGGCATTCTGGTGCAATCCATCGGCTGGCTTCTGCATAGCACCGTCGTATGCTATGCTCTGGTGTGCTTATTCTTGTTTGTGCTTATTCTTAAATTTTTATTCTTTTTTCTTTTTTTTATTCTATTTTGGCACACCCCCGCGGCTGCGCTGGCGGCTATGCTTATTCCCATGAATGATCGCTGGGCACGGTGCCAAGCCGCCATTGGGTCCCGCGAAATTAAAGTTGTGAATGGTTTTATGCTTAGCTGTCAGCCCTGAAATGTTTCGTCGGCCACGCTCGGGCTTTGCTCTACTCGTACATGTTGGAGAGGTCCGAAAGATCATCTCTTGGGATGGATGGAGTGCAGTATGGAGTGGAAAGGCAGCGGCTGATGGGCGGGAGGGCGTATAACTGGGATGGACGGCCGTTGACCATTTTGCCTGCAGCGTCGCCACCCTGCAGCGTCGCCATCCTTGCAGGCCACTGCATCCTCTAATTTAATCGACTTCCTTCGGTGTTCGACGTCCCCGATAAGGCAGATTGCGGACTGCCCGCCCGGACCTCGGATCGACGCGGGTCCGATCTGGGTGGCGCGGACGGTCGTGGCAAGGAGCCAAGGACCTGTCTTGGCTGTCATCGGCTCCGTCTCGGCTCCGTTGGCACCGACGAGTCCTCCTCCGACTGCCTCCCACACAGTCGCCGGCTGTGCGCCGGCTTTTGGGGGGGGGCCATGCTCCGGAGGGGCTGGTCGGCCTGGGAAGCCGATCGCGAGTCGGGAACCCGATCGATAGCGGAAATGGGCCGGGCTAAATCGCCTGACACGCGGCACCGACTGCCGCAAGGCCGTTGTCGGCAGAGAATCACGCGCTCAGGGGGACAGGCGTCATTTAAATCTCGGCCGTGCGTCCAAGTGACCCGCAGCCCGTGGATTTTGCCTCGCATGGGATTTTGTGGCGGTGGAATTTTGTGACTCATGGCTGGTACAGCATGCTTTTGTGATGGCACTCGACGAGAAGACACCCGCGGCCGCCTTTGGCCGGCCCCTGGGCGGCGGCGTAGTTTCCGCCCAGACGACGACGACGACGACGGCGGCGGCGACGAATGCAGGGAGCGGTGAGGTGGCGGCCTCCCACACCGACACGGGCACCGACACAGGCACCGACATCGAGGCGTGTGTCGTGGATCCGGCAACAACAGCGGCGATAACCAAGGTGCGGTCGACGGTGACGATTGACGAGACGCTGGTGGCGGACGAGGGGCTGCCGGCGTCGGCGGACGACTCGGCACACGCCGAGATGATGTATGCGCGCTACTCGAACCGGCGCAAGGAGTGCATCTGCGCGATCCTGGCGCTGACGGGGTTCCTGGCGCCGCTGGCGACGACGGGGTCGCTGACGGCGCTCAAGCAAATGGCCAAGACGTTTGACACGACCGGCAGCGTCATCAACATCAGCAACGGGCTCTACACGGCGGCCATGGGGGTGTCGGCCTTTTTCTGGGCGGTGACGAGCAAGCTGGGCGGCCGTCGCGTCGTGCTGCTGACGAGCGTCTTTACCTTTTTCTGCTTCTCGGTCGGGTCGGCGCTGGCGCCCAACCTGGCGGCCTTTTTCGTCTTCCGCATCCTCAGCGGCTGCAGCGGCACCGGGCTCATGGTGGGGGGGCCGGTCATCGCCGGCGACATCTACCGGCCGACGGAGCGGGCGACGGCCGTGGGCTGGATCCTGAGCGGGACGCTGATCGGGCCAGCACTGGGTGGGTAGACCAGAAAACAGACAGAAGAGAAAACGCTAACAAACAGGCCCCCTCATCGGCGGCATCATCGTCACCTACAGCAGCTGGCGCAACATCTTTTGGTTCCAGGCCGCCATCTCCGGCCTGACGGCCCTGCTGGCCGTCCTCTTCGTGCCCGAGACGGCCCACGCACGCGGCTGGGACGCCCTGCCGCGCGACCACCGCGCCGC
Organism: Harringtonia aguacate; assembly: GCA_014183095.1. Lineage (NCBI taxonomy): Eukaryota > Fungi > Ascomycota > Sordariomycetes > Ophiostomatales > Ophiostomataceae > Harringtonia > Harringtonia aguacate. The sequence continues at coordinate 163,003 of JACCPH010000047.1, read as the reverse complement.
CGCCGTGCTCGCCTCCTACAACCCCGTGCGCCTCTTTGTGCTCTTTGCCCGCGCCGACCTGCTGCTCGTCGCCCTCGCCTCGGCCGCCATGCTGTGGAACATGTACTCGTTCTTTGCGCCCATTGTCTACGTCATCAACCCGCGCATGCACCTGACCACGCCCCTGCAGTCGGGCCTCTTCTACCTCGCCCCCGGCTCCGGCTACCTCATCGCCACCTTTGTCGGCGGCCACAACGCCGACCGCGTCGTCAAAAAGTGGATCCGCAAGCGCGGCGGCCGCCGCCTGCCCTCGGACCGCCTGCGCGCCGCCGTGCCCTTTATGGGCGTCGGCACCCCCATCTGCATGCTCATCTACGGCTGGTGTCTGCAGTACAACAAGGGCGGCATCGCCCTGCTGGTCATCGACATGTTCATCCAGGGCCTGACCCAGCTCATGGTCTTTCCGGCGCTCAACACGTACTGTCTAGGTGAGTTTTTTCTTCTCTCCTCGCTTCGCTCGTTTTCTGTTTCCTCTCATTTTTGTTCTCCTTCGCTAACTGGCTGCCAGACGTCGTCCCCGGCCGCTCCGTCGAGGTCCTCGGCGGCAACTATCTCATCCGCTACTTGTTCGCCGCCGCCGGCACCTCCGTCGCCATTCCCGGCACCGACGGCATCGGCATCGGCTGGTTCTGCACCATCTCGGTCGCCTTTGTCCTCGTCGCCTGCACTGGCATGCTGCTGGTCATCCACGACAAGGTCCCGCATTTCCGCAAGAGAGCCCCTGCCGCCACGACCACAACCCAGAATGCTGCCCGTTGATCAAAAGAGCATAGAGGAAGGATAGACAAAAGCATTGAAAGCATTGAAAGCATTTAAAGGCATTTAAAAGGGATAATTAAGGCGAGTGGAAGTAATGTATGAATAGACTCTTTTACACTGCTTCAGTCGTAGTCAAGTGTAGACCGTGGTTACGATGCTGCTAGTAAGATGGTCGAGAGAAAGAGCCAAACCAATAGAAAGACAGTCAAAACGACACAAACACCCAAAGCCTACGGCTCCGGCGTGTCCCCATAGTCCGAAATCACCCCCGACGCCATCTTGTCGCCGGCCACGCCGATCTCGTCGACGATGCGCCGGATCTCGGCCACCACGTCGGGCGCCAGCCGCACATGCACGGCCGCCACATTGTCCTCGAGGAAGCGGCGCGTCTTGGTGCCGGGGATGGGCACCACGTCGTCGCCCTGTGCCAGCAGCCACGCCAGCGCCAGCTGCGCCGGCGTGCAGCCCGCGCGCGCGGCCTGCGCGGCCACGGTGTCGACGAGCTCGAGGTTGCGGGCAAAGTTGTGCGGGTGGAAGCGCGGCACGTGGCGTCGCAGGTCGTCGGGGCCAAAGTCGTCCGGCGACCGGATCTGGCCCGAGAGGAACCCGCGGCCGACGGGCGAGTACGCCAGCGTGGCCACGCCGAGCTCGCGACACGTCCGCAGCAGGTGCGTGCTGGCGGCGCCCTCAATCTCGAGCGAGAACAGGCTGTACTCGACCTGCACCGCCGCCACGGCGGCCACGGCCACGGCCCGCCGCAGCGTCGCCGACGACGGCGCCGACAGCCCAATGTGCCGGATCCGCCCCTCTGCCTGCAGCCGCGCCAGCTCCGCCATGGTGTGCTCAATGGGCGTCACGCCGTCCACCCGGTGCACGTAGTACAGGTCGACGTAGTCGGTGCCCAGCCGCGCCAGGCTGCGCGCGCACTGCGCCCGTCCGTACGCCGGCGACGAGTCCACCACCAGCCCGGCCGGCTGCCCCCTAAATCCCAGGCCAAACTTGGTCGCCAGAAAGATGTCGCCGCGCCGCTCCGGGTGCCGCCGGAACCACTCGCCCACCAGGTCCTCGCTGTCGCCGTAAAAGTCGGCCGTGTCCCAGTGCGTGCAGCCGAGCTCCCACGCCCGGTCCAAAATCTGTAGCCGCTCCTCGTCGGTGCTGGCCGTCAGCAGTGGTACACGGAAATTCTCGTTTTCGGGCCAGCTTATCAGGAACCTACCCCGGCGTCCCGTAGGCCGTGCTCAGTCCCATGAGGCCGAAGCCGATGGCCGGGATCTCAGGGCCGTCCTTGCCCAGCTTGCGCGTCGGGAGCTTCACAGGAGGGGCCATGGTACAAACGGCGCAGCAATGACGGCTGTATTTTGGTTGTCGCTTGCATCGACGGCTGCTGTGCGCGGCTGCACGCCTGTCTGATTTAAGGCGACGCGGCCGGAGACATCATTCCGACGCCCACCGACGCCCACTCTCGCACGCCAGCCACCATCCGGCTTCATTTTTACATTTTCTTCGTCTCAATCGTACTGCTCACCCGTTTGTATTTTCGCCGGCTGTTGTATTTGCTCAACCCCTCTCTACGCCTTTTGTATGCCTTCCGACACTCTCTGATGCCCCCGCCTACTTCCACCGCAGGCTGAACACCTCGGCACCGGCCCGCGAGTTGCCCACCTCCACGCTACCGTCCGCATTGCGCACGCACGCCGGGATCGTCTCGCCCTTGCGCTCCAGCACCATGGTCTTGCCGCTGGCCGCCGGCAGCCCGTAGAAGCGCCGCCCGTTACCGCTGAGGAACGCCGCCAACTTGGCCTCGGTCACGTCGGCCGCCGAGATGACGCCGCGCTCGATGGCGTCCTCGAGCCCCAGCAGCACGAGCTGCGTCGCGTACGGCTGCGTGAACACGCCGGCCGGCGCCTTGCCCGCCGTCGCCGACGTCTTGGTGCCCAGCAGGTGCGGCGCGCTGTCGCTGCCAAAGAAAAACTGCGGGCTGCCCTCGACAATCGTCCGCACCAGCGCGTCGCGGTCCGTCGGCTGCTTCGGGATCGGCTTGCAAAACGAAAACGGGTTGCAGCAGGCGTCGTCGTGCGTCAGGTACAGGTGGTGCGCCGTAATCGTCGCTGTGCTGTCAGCGTCCTCCCTCTTGTAGCGCGCGCCCCAACAGAGAGCAGGCCGGCCTACCTCCGACTGTCGGCCCGCAGGCCTTGACCGCCTGCACCGCCGCCGCCGTCGTGCAGTGCTCCAGCTGTCCTGTCAGCCGACTACACCGTCACAAACAAACCACAGAGAGGACATACCACAATGCGCAGCTTCGGGAAGCGCTCGTGGAGGCTCTTGAGCGTCGGCAGAAACGCCTCCTCCAGCGTCATGCCGGGCGGCGCCAGGGACTCCAAGGCCTCGCCGTGGATGTTGAGAACTAGAAAAGAGAGAAAAAAAAAAAAAGAAAAAATAGTCAGGCCATGTTCCAGCTATAGCAGAGAGGCCGCATCCTCACTGAGTCCGTGCTTCTCCATCGCCGCAAATGTGTCGAAGAATGCCTCCAGATCGGCAACGCCGTTGTCCGAATTGGTCGTCGCTCCTTTTCTTGTCAGCAGTGTTAAAATTGACAATTCCGCCGTAGAACATGGCCTTGCCTTGCGGGTACAGCTTCACGCCAGAAATGCCGGCCTCGGCAGCTTGGGCAATGACCTCTGGAGTCACAGACTTGTGAAGCTGGATTTACAGTCAGAGGAATCCTCCAGAGAGAAAGACAAAGAGACCACGGACAAACAGAGACATCAGAAAGTTGACGCCCGGAGCCACAGTCTCCAACTGCTTCTTGTACGCAAGGACCTAATTCCTGTCAGTCTCTCATCGCCTACGACACTTTTCTGGGACTTTTGCATACATCATCAATCTTGGTCAGGGGAGGAACCTGCGCCGTGCCCGTTAGCGGAAGCCCCACCATCTCGCGCCATTGCTTCTCACGGCAGCACACACAAGATTGGGCATCCTGCGTTCTAATCAGCAAAGGCTTTTCCCTGTCTCCATCCCACCGACAACGTACACATAGGCCGTATCTACGCCGCCCTGCACAACGGTCGGTGCCACCAGCTTCATGAGCTCTCCCTGCCGCATATGGACGTGCATGTCCGCCGCCGCCGGCAGCTCAAGGCTCTGGGTCGTTTTCAAATTCATCGTGGCCGTTGCGTGCTCGTTTCTCAGTGTGTCGTTTCCCAGAAGAGACGCTTCAGCTTTTCTCCCACCTTTTTTTCAATTACCTCGTTTGTTAGTGGTGGTTATCGCTAGCTATGATAGACACGAATGGGGAAGGCGGTGGACAGTTTTGTGGAAATGGACCAATCGCGCGGCTAGGAAGTCTACGCGGGGTGATTTTCCAAAAAGGCTGGCAAGTGGCAGAAAAAAAGTTCTAGGGTCGAAAACTCGTGGCCAACCTCTCTTGCGACACCAGCTTGTCTTTTTCGACGACAGCGCCATCTTGGCCCGACACCCACGACACGACACCCACGGCTGTTGATATCATCACGTTGCATTCCAGAACGCTGTTGTCTGTCTGCCACCGAAGCGAGGCCTAGCGAACCAGGCTCGTCTACTGAGTCAACCCCCCCTCCACCTCTCGAACGAGTCAGCCAGTCTTCTACCCCCCCCCCCCCCCCGGTGACGACCTCCCACCGCCTCTATGGCGTCCTCCCGGGGGTCCTCCGAGGACCCCACAAAGATAGAGCTCCTCAAAGATGCGCTCTACCAAGCGGTTGTCGACAACGGCAGCGAGGGCCGGCTGTGGAACCAGAAGGAGCTGCTGGACCTCGACGTCATCCCGGAGCAGAACCTCATGCTGCTCATGAAGGCCGTGCAGGGGCTATGCCAGGAATTTCTCTTCAAGGCCATGAACGATGGCCGGTTCGGCCTGTGCTGGCGATACCGGCCAGCAGAGGATGCATCCAAGTGAGTCCCTCTTTTTTTTACGTCCTCTCTCTTTCCGCTGTGCCTCCTGTTGATGCCCGACTCTGCGTGCTGACTTTTTCCAGATACAAGCAGCTGAACCAGGACCAGATCATGGTCTACGAGCTCATCGACGACGCCGGCGCCGACGGCATCTGGGCCCGCAGCCTCAAGCTGCGCCTGAACATGCACGAGTCGGTGCTCAAGCAGTGCCTCAAGTTCCTCGAGACCAAAGGCTTCATCCGCGACATGAAGAGCGTCGAGAACATTGGCAAAAAAATGTACATCAAGGCCAGCCTGCGGCCCTCGGACCGCGCCACCGGCGGCGCCTGGTACACCGACTCCACCCTCGACGAGGCCTTTATCGACGAGCTGCAGCACGTCGTCTTTGAGGCCATTAGCGTCCGCAGCTCCTACCTGAGCCGCGGCGTCGGCCGCAGCAGCGGCGCCTCGTCCTCGTCCTCGTCTGCTGCTGCCGCCGCCACCGCCACCCGACAGCCGAGAAAGGGCGTGGTGCGCGGAGGAGACCCGGCCGACGTGCCCCGCGGCAAGAAGCGCGGCGCCGACGCACTGTCGGCGGGGGACGACAGCAAGGATGCTTCTAGGGATACCGCCAACGGCTATAGCACCAACGGCCACGCCGGCCACGCCGGCCACGCCGCCCACCCCCGCCGCCACCACCGTCGCCACCAGCCCATCCGCCTGCCCATGCCCGCCGGCTACGTCGGCTACCCGACCGTCCGCCAGATCGCCGAGCTCATCGAACAGGCCGGCATCACCAACAACACCACCCTCGGCGAGGCCGACATCCAGCAGCTCGTCGACGTCCTCGTCTACGACGGCCTGCTCGAGGCCGTCCGCCTGCCGCACTCCCACGAGACCGGATACCGCGCCCTCAACACCACCCGCCTGGCCACGGGGCCCGCGTCGGGGGGCGGGGCTGGATCATCCGAAGGTGGTGGTGGCGGCGGCGGCGGCGGCGACGGTGAAGACGGCAGCGCTCCCGGTGCGAAACCCTTCCTGGGCGCACCTCCCCTCACCAACGGCCTCTCCGAGATGCCCTGCGGTCTCTGCCCCGTCTTCGACCTCTGCGAAGACGGCGGTCCCGTCAGCCCGGACAACTGCCTCTACTTCAACCGCTGGCTCGGGCTCGAAGATGCCACGCCGCCGCCGCCACCGCCGCCGCTCGATGGAGAAGAGGCAGAGGAATGATGAAGATGGCATTTGCACAAGTTTCCCCTTCTCACACACGCATACAGCAAGTGAGGGTCATTGTACATTAGCAGCATCGCGTTCGGCGTTGGGTCTTTACGGGTAGGCAGTTTCTACGCAAGACAGCTTTTGGTTTACGAAGTTGGTTCTGCGCGCTTTTTGGTATGCATCCATCTACACAATCCAGAGCGTCGGCTGGAAAGTGCTTCCATGTGTATTCAGCTGGATGCTGTCCTCCACCTAAAACTTTTTTTTCTTGTAATTGTCAAGTGTTACAGTAAAGCAAAGCCTTTTTTTCGTGCTTTTGTTGACCCATAACATGCGGCCTGCTTGCCAGCAAGGCCTCTGTTGTTTTTTCCCAATGCATGTTATATTCGGCTGCACCAAGCTTGCTTAGACCTCACCAGCCTTGACAATGACGGGCTTCTTGGAGTACTTGATGGTGCCGTTGGACGTGCCAGTAGCCTCCAGAGCCTTGACCACCTTCATCGAGTCGTCGCCGACGACCTCGCCGAAGACGACGTGCCGGTTGTCGAGCCACGAGGTCACGACAGTGGTGATGAAGAACTGCGAGCCGTTGCTGCATTGAGGGTTAGACGGCAAGAAAAAAAAAAGAACGAAAAAGAAATAAAAAAGAAAGGGTAAGAAATAAAAAACGAAAAAAAAGCTTACGTGTTCGGGCCGGCGTTGGCCATCGACAGCAGACCGGGGCGGGTGTGCTTGTGCGAGAAGTTCTCGTCAGCGAACTTCTCGCCGTAGATGGAGCGGCCACCCGTGCCATTACCACGGGTGAAGTCGCCACCCTGGAGCATGAAGTCCGGGATGATGCGGTGGAAGGACGAGCCGACGTAGCCCTGGCCCTTCTCGCGCTTGCAAAGCTCGCGGAAGTTGGTGGCGGTCTTCGGGACGTCCGCATCGTAGAGCTTGAAGACAATGCGACCGCTCTGGCCTGGACGAGGGTGTTAGGACGAAGTCGGTTGGCAAGCATTGAGCTCAGCAGACTTACTCTGGACGGTGCTGGTGGGCCGGTTGTTGGCATCGAGGACCGGGCCCTCCCACTCAACATCGAAGAAACTGACGAGTTAGAGCTTGAAGACGAGCAAAAGAGCTCAAAAGAACTGGGAGGAAAATCAAACAACGGCAAAAAAGGGCAAGAGAGACCCTCAAGATCACCCAGGACTTACACGTTGGACATGATTGCGGCGGAAGCTGAAAAGCGGCGGATGGAGATTCTCGATGCAGGCTGTTGGATAAAGGGCTTGGGAGCTTGCGAGGAGAGAGTGGAAGAGAGAGAAAATGTTGAGAAGGGAGACAGTCGAGGGGCAGCTGGGCCAAAACAAATATTGTTATGGCGGGGTAGGAGGGGTCGGAGAATGCTGGTTGCCAGTGGGCCCTTCATGATTTTTTTATTTTTATGTTTCCAGGCGGCTTGGTGAACTGCGGATTACCCCTCCACTATTGCGTTAGCCGACACCCCCACACTGCAGCATCAACGGCCAATGACACCGCAACCTGACCATCCTCTCGTTATGATCGAGCGAATCACCCAACGGCACAGATGCATGTCGGAACGCCTGAGCTCGGCTAGCATTGCACGCTGACGTCCTTTACTCCGGATTGGTACCGCTTGGACCAGCTGAGGAAGTGCTGCGCCCCTGCCTCCTTGTGCTGCCTTTCAGCTGTCTCTGTGCTGTGCGACTCCGCCGTGCCATGAGGAGGGGCAGGGACTGGCAAGAACGGGGAGCAAGAGGACAAATAAGGTCGATGACGAAACAACGCCTGATCTCGTTTCGGCTGCAGGGGAAGGGGGGGGGGGCAGCTGGGAGGTTCATTGTGGCGTAGTCCTGGAGGCAAGTCGTTCCGATGGGCCTAGCCCTAACCAGCCGAGCCAGCTCCACCGCCAATTGCCCTGGTGACGACAAGAGCAACATGGGAACCGGTACGGATGTACCGCCCCGGTCATTCATGCGGTCAAACCAGCTTCTCTCACGCCTCAACAAGGACGCCTGAAAAGAGCGCAAGTTCAGAGGCGCTGCAGCTTGGCTCGGCGGGGTTTGGCGGAAATGTGGACGGACACGGCAGGACAGGGGGGGGTGAGCGTAGAGAGAGGGGGTGTTGCAAGAGGGGGGAAAGCTGGCTCTGCTCCAGGACCGTCATGCTTCCGGCCATGTTCCCCAGCCGGCCTGCCATTGCTCGTCCTTGCTTCTGGTACCTGCGGTACTTGCGGCACTTTGTGTGTTCTCAACCAAGCAGCGCCAGAGGAGCGGCTGTCTGCGCAGTGGACGCGGTGAAAGAATGTCCCGGACAGACCGGAAGACAGTGACACAAAATCATGGAACCATAGAGCAGCCAAAACGTGCTTAAAACAGCTGGAAACAGGAAACAAAAAACAGGAAACGAAGCTTGGCCACGCACCTTGAACAGCCAGATAGCGGTGAAAGAAACAGACGGGAGATCACGCAACAAAAGCCTTAGCTGGAGGCGCGAAAAAGATACCGGTTCAGAGTCAATGGACGTGGTCAGATCGGTAACCAAGCAAGAGAGCTGCTGGAGGAGAGCTCGGGAAGAATTTGTCTGCTATTCGAGATTCGAGACCCGCCAAGCATTTCGGCCTCAGGCCACAAGGCACAAATGCCGAAGCAGACAGACACCGCTGCGGCGGTCAATCCAGCAGCCAGATTCTCTCCTACCTTACGCGAATACGCCCGTATATCTTGAGCATCTTGCAAAAATGAAAAGAAGGCGCTTCGTCCTTTCATCGGCGATGGCCCTGGAAACCCTGGGCGCGGTGCCTCGATGAAATGTCACGTGATGCTTATTCAGCATTCTTGGCTGTTGCAGGACACAGGGGTTGGGCTATTTTCTGGCCAGCTGTATCGATCGGGACGGATTGGTGAACCGCCATCGGAGCCAGTCCGAGTCTGTAGCTCCCTTCCTCCTCTTCAGACACCACATATTCTTTGGGAAACGGCAATCGCCGGCCGCCGCGATGGATTTCAACAGCCTAAAGGACTCGGTGTCCAACCTGACCTTGTACGATCTCAAGGCCGGCGTGCGCAAGGTCCAGAATGGTGAGCACGGAACGGGCGGAGGAGCCCTGCTGGCAGACGCGCGACGGGACTGACCCATGCAGCCGTGATGAACTACACCGAAATGGAGGCCAAGGTGCGGGAGGCCACGAACAACGAGCCATGGGGAGCGTCGTCGACGGTGATGCAGGAGATTGCCAACGGGACCTTCAACTAGTAGGCAGCACCATTCCCCCCCCCCCTCCTCCTCCTCCTCTTCCTCTTCTCGGCCTCTAACGTCTCAGCCAAACCCTCAACGAAATCATGCCCATGATCTACCGCCGCTTCACCGAGAAGGCTGCCGAGGAGTGGCGCCAAATATACAAGGCGCTGCAGCTGCTCGAGTTCCTTATCAAGCACGGCTCCGAACGCGTCATCGACGACGCCCGCTCCCACCTCACCCTTCTCAAGATGCTGCGTCAGTTCCACTACATTGACCTGAACGGCAAGGACCAGGGCATCAACGTGCGTAACCGTGCCAAGGAGCTCACCGAGCTGCTCAGCGACGTCGACCGCATCCGTGCGGAGCGGAAAAAGGCCCGTGCCAACAAGGCCAAGTACACCGGCGTCGAGGGCGGCTCGGGCGGCTTCTCGAGCGGCTTCTCGAGCGGCAGCGGCGGGCGGTACGGCGGTTTCGGCAGCGAGACGGGCGGCTATGGCGGCGGTTCCAGCGCGGGCTACGGCGGCTACTCTGGCGGTGTCCATGGCGACGGAGGCGGTTTCGGCGGCGAGACCAGCGACTACACCAGCGGCGGCGGCGGCGGCGGCGGCGGCGGCTCGTCGCGGGCCGACCGATTTGAAGAGTACGATGAGTTCAACGAGGGCGAGCGGCCGGCAGCACGCCCGAGTGCTGCCGCCTCTAGCAGCACGTCGCGTGCAGGCGTGCGACGAACTACGGGCGGCACGTCGTCCAGCCGGCAGGCGTCGGCAGCATCAGCCGCGCCAGCCAAGAAGAAGGCGCCCGAGGTGGACCTGTTCTCGTTTGACGAGCCTGCCTCGTCCGCCACGACGGCACCTGCGCTGGCCGTATCGTCCGGGCCTGCAGCAGCTGCCGCTGCCGCTGCCAACGACGACGACGACGACTTTGACGATTTCCAGTCGGCCGCGCCGGAGCCGGCGACGGCGACAGCCGCGGCGGTGACGGCCAGCAGCTCGCTAGCGGGCCTGTCGCTCTCGAGCGCGCCGCTGGCGACGTCGAGCACGCTCGGTGCCCAGTTCGCCGCGCCGCAGCCGGTGTCGGCGCCCAAGCAGATCAGCCTCACCGACATGGTCGGCGTGTCGTCGATCTCGCCGCAGGTCACGGCCGGCAGGGCGAGCACGAGCACGCCCAACTACGCAGCGTTCCACACGCCGGCGTCGCCGCCGACCGCCGCGCCGTCGGGCCTGTCCAGCTACCAGCCGGCACAGCCAAACTACTACCAGTCGGTGCAGGTGACGCCCACCGCGGGCGCGACGACGACGACGACGTCCGTGTTCTCGCAGCAGCCCATGTCGGCCTCGCAGCGCCAGGCAGCGGCGGCCGCGTCGAGTGGCAGCATGAGCGCGGGCATGGCGGCGCTGCGGCCGGCGATGAGCTCGTCGTCCTCGTCGGCAGCCAAGAGCAGCGCTGCTGGCGGCGGTGCCGGCGGCGGCGCCGGCAGCGGCGGCGACGCATTCGGCGCGCTGTGGTCGACGGCCAGCACGGGCATCAAGAAGACCGGCACGTCATCGTCCAAGCAGGGTCCGTCGATGGGCCAGCTAGCGCAGGAAAAGAGCCAAGCGGCCATCTGGGGCGCGCCGGCGTCATCGTCGGCCGCGCCTGCGAAGCCGGCCGCCAGCAGCAGCAGCAACGGACTGGACGACCTCCTGGGGTGAAAGATGGGAGCCGGTAGGGGAAGCATGGTTAGAAAGACAGAAGGATGTGGCAGGGTGGGAAGCATAGTACTCTTGGGCCTGTTCTCCATTTTTCCAGTTTCCCTTTTTTTTTCCTATTTTATTTTTTCTTTTGCTATTGTCTGTCTGCACTGCCTTTGTTTTTTTTTTGTCTGCACTGTCGAAAATTGGCTCTCGCGTCCTTTGGCCTCTGCATATGTGTCCCTGCTCGTTGTCTCCCTTTAATCTTGGCCTAGACCGTCTGGCCGGCTGGCAGGCCCTGGCACGTAAGATGCACGCGTACTGATTCTGGCGCGACAAAAAAGGCGTATAAAATATTAGAAGCTTGTTTTGCTACGTCCTCTGGCTGATTCGGCCGCTCTATGGGCCTGCCCGTTCGTCTGTTCGTCTGTTCGTCTGTTCGTCTGTTCGTACTTGTTTGCGGTGCTGGTTTGCATAATGCACTGCCGCATCCAGACTTTTCTCGGCGCCTGCTCACTACGGCTTCCGTGCCAATGGATCATCGGACGACCCGTCGTCCGGCCCGGGTGTATGGGGGGGTTGGGAGGTGAGACGGCCGCCTTGTTTCGAACCCTGTGGTGTGTTCTCGTCCCAATCAGATGATGGAAACGTAAGATGCGTTTCCGATTTTGTTTGGTGACGCGAACGGCCTGCTGCTTACGAAAGAGCCTCATTCCGGGTTGTAACAATGGAGGAGGAGAAAAGGGGGGGGGGGGCTGAGAAGAGGAAGCCGACCAGTCATTTGGTCTGGTCGTTTCTGCCCTGTTTGAAGTGAAGAGGTGGGCCAGAAGGAGTCCAAATACGAGCAGACAGGGCATGGGCACAGGGTCCAGAGTCAGAAGGCGAATGGTGCAGCGGCTTCCAAATTTGGCAGATCTGCATTATTTTTGGGCAAGAGCGGCTGCGCGGCAATCTCTCGCTTTTCCCCAGGATGGGAGCTTTCTTGGTACGGGCGCTTCGTGAACCTGCTGCCATGAAACGGAGGACACGAACAGAAAAATGAAGAGAACGAAAAAAGTAAGGAAAAAAAAGAGCTACAAACAGGCACGACGAAACATCCAAGCTGCCACATCCAATCGACGCGTCCGCGGCTAGCGGAGGTTGGCCGAGCTGAGAGGAACGGGCTGGGCTCGTTCGCTGGGCAGATCCCGTTTAGCACGTCAGGTCGGCAGATGGGGGCAGGGGGCTCGATTGGCTCTGGCTGGGGTGTCGCATCGGCCGGGGTAATGCTGCCTGTTCTCAGCTCTGAGTGGTCGCCAGCGCAGCGGGACCCGGCGGCAGCTGCGACAGTAAGGGGAGGCGGAGGGGGCAGGACAATTGTGTTGCAAGCCCCACGAGCACAGCTGGCTGGCTAGGACGATGGCTAAGACGGCCAGCGGAATAGCTCCCGACAGCGTGCGGCGAGCGAGCACAATATCGCATTGTTGACACGTCGGCTCCGTTTCAACAGGAATGATTTCGAGCAACACTGTGTCCGCTCACTCGTATTTCAGTAATTTTTCATTGTTGCCAGGCACAGGAAAACCATGTCAGCCACAAAAAAAGAAGACGGAAATGGCGTGTCATCCAAGGGTGTCGGCCAGGAACCATCCTGACACGGGAAACAAAGGGCTACCCTTCATAGAGGGCTGGGCGCCTTCACAGCCAGCAGCTGGGTGTGATGGGTGCCGAGAGTCGAGAAAAGCTCGTGGCCAGGACACCAGAGAGCCAGGAAGCATGCCATACGTCAGCCCGGCCGTGCCTGCACACAGGCGGGCGGCTAACCTGAGACGCGGCGACGGACGAGCCAGACGGCGAGGACGCACGGCCATCGCGCGGGCAGGATGCAGAAGCAGACGACAGACAGGGAACGGACAGGGAACGGACAGGGAACAGCCACAAAGAGCCTCCCCACCAGACGCGGTCGCCGCCGGCGCGGCCGTTGAGGAGTCTCCACCACATCCTCGCCGGATGCCCACCGTGGCGTCAAGGTGTGGACAGCGTTCAACGTCGTGCTTCCTCATTTAGCCCTGGCCTGTTTTAGAAACACGACAGAGCTGGTCCAGCTGGCCTGGATAGTGGCCGGCTGCGAGGAGGGCACACCGTAAGCAGCATGAGCAACGGCTACATAAGTCTTCACGTCGTCGCCCATTTTGCAAGAGGCAGGAACACAATCAAAGAACCATCGCAACAACATAAAAGGTTCCGACAGGTCCGAGACACCCTCTCTTCCCTTTCCTTTTTCTTTTCCTTTTTGTCTCATCGTTCCTTTCTGCAAGCCTTTCTGCATCCTCCTTTGGACGTCTCTCTCACTTACCTTCATTCTGTCTTTGTTCCATTGTTTTCTCAACTTTCTTATTGTTCCTAGTCTTCTCTTTCTTGCAGCTCCATTCTTTTACCGCAACTCTCTTATAAAGCAGTGGCTGCCTTCTTTTCTGTCGGCTCTTCTGGGCTTTGACGTTTCCTGCGCTGGAAGCAGAGCTTAATCTTTATTCGCATAAAATTGGCAAAAAAAGCAACACTCATTCCACTACACTTTCTCTTCTCCTTCTCCATCATGGGCTTCAAGGACCATGGCTACTACGGCTACGCCTTTGTCGGCGCCCGTCCCCTCCAGATCGTCTCCCTCATCGTCGTCATCGGCATGGTGGGCAACTTTATCAGCGAGGACTCCCACGCCGGCATTTCGGCGTCGGGGCACGTCATTGGCACTCTCGTTATTGTACGTTAACAGCTCTTCTCCTTGTGATTGCATCCTGCTGACCATCAGGCGTGTCTTGCACTGCTCTGGGCGCTCGTCTCCGCCACGGCCTACGACGACACCCACTTTCCATACGTCGCCACAGCCGCCGTCGACATTCTTTTCATGATTCCCTTTATTGTCATTGCCGCCATCTTTGGGGCTCCGCTGTCGGCCACCGTCTGCTCCTCCCTGCCGACCAAGTCGTCGTCCACGGGCTACTTGGCGCTGCCGGTCAGCGGCGGAAATGTCATCCTATTTGTGGGCGACAACCAGAGCACGTGCGAGCAGATCATGGCCGTCTGGGGCTTCGTCATTGTCCTCTGCGTGCTTTTTGCTCTGAGCGGCTTTGCCATGGGCCTGCTCTTTCTGGGGGAGCGGCGTGCCATGGCGGCTGCGCGCGGTCCGGTCCACGCCGCCGGCGGTTATCCGTCTTCCATGAGGGGACCCGACGAGTCCCAGATTGAAATGGTCCCAGATGGTGGCAAGGCCATGTCGGATACGGACAGCTCTCATAGTGGCTACCCCGACAACGACCACGACGGCTACCCCGACTACGACGACGACAACGACAACGTCGCCAAGCCGTACCCGGCGCACACGGCGCAGGGCCGGGCCATTACCGAATAGGGGCGCGGGGCGTCGCGACAGAAGCTCCGGATCATACTGCCCGAACATTTGCATGCTGATGACCATGACGACCACGACAACGCCTCCTCCAATGGGCTGGTCACGCCGTTGTCGCCGCCACCGTCCAACCACCAGACCAGGTCTAGCCTGTCCTCGGTGCGCGACTCCATGGCGAGTGACCGCTACCCGAGGACGGCCGCTTCTGGCGGTGACGGTGGAGACGCCGCCGTGGGCCGCCAAGGCACGATCAAGATCATCTTGTCGCCGCCGCTGCCGGCCTCGTCGTCGTCCGCATCAGCAACAGCAACAGCAACAGCAACAGCAACAGCAACAACAACAGTATTGTATCCAGAGACTCCCATCGCGATGCCCATAGCTGGGACAGCAACAACAGCAACGGCATCAACAGCAACAGCATCAACAACAACGACATACTTCCCCGCAGGAGGTGCGCCGAACCAAGCGCCGGTGCACCCACCCTCGCGCAAGAAAGGCGAGAGCCGCTTCCGCGAGGCCCGGGAATCGATCTGGCGCGCGAGCCAGCAGCTGCCCACCCTTCTCAGTCCCACCAGGACCATCGACGACGTCCCGCTGACGCCGCCGCCCGTCCCCTACGGGAGAGAGGCCAAGACGCAGACGCGGCGCAAGACCATCTTGGAGCGCATCGAGGGCTGGTGGGACCTGGGCCTCATCCGCGGCGGCACCGTTCGCGGCCGCACGCCCCCGTTTCCCGTCGGCGACGGAAAGCAGCGCAGAGCGGCCGAGTCAGGCTATCCGCCCGCCTCCTTTGTGTAATGTGGACGCATCATAGGATGCACAATCGGATTTTCCTTTGTTATTGGGCGGCGTTTGGTTTGTTTTCAAGGGGGGGGGCTTTGCCTCCAGGTTGGTAATAAATCACCAGGATTGGCTGGCTTTTTGTGTCGGTTTTTTTTTGCTTGCTTGGATTCTATGACCGGGTAATGATAGATGTAATGGGAGGCGAAATATTGGGGAACTCAAACCTAGATTGAACCAAAGAATACACACAACTTTTCTCAGTGTCCGCCTAGTCCTTAGCTCTCACTCACGTATTAACAACTAGAAACACAGGCGGTGAATGTTCGTAAGCTGTCATCCTGTCCGGACAAGTGGGGGGAGAGGGGGGGGCTAATTCCTTATGTTTGACGTTGTCTACAGCCAGTTGCTGCTTCCTCTAACGGCACATTGATTGGATAGCAGACACTGTTAACCGGCCACGTATTATATTATTATATTGCATTCTATCTGATGATCCCAAGCATTTTTTGGTTCCTAAAACGCCTCGCGATGCAGAAAAGCACGAAAACACGAAAAAAAAAAAAACGCACACGAAAAGCTTCCCCGAATTCTCACACCCTATCCAGGACCTGCATATCCGTGCCACTTTCCTTGTGGTGCTTCTTGGCCAGCTCTTCTTTTTCCGCTTCTCTCATGCCATCCAGCCCCGTCTTGTGCTCCACGTGCTCCTTGCTGAGCTTGGTCTCGCGGACAAAGCACGACACGACCAGGCCGAGGCCGGCCATGGCCGCATAGACAATGTACATTGTCTGCAGGCTCTTCCAGTAGGCTCTGCGGGCAATCGCCAGCGAGCTGGGGGGCAGGTCGTCGATGAGGTACACGCTGGCCGCCGCGCTGCTGCCCGTCAGCAGGTCAGCCGCGCTCTGGCCGATGGAGGCAACGAGCGACGCATGCTGGCGCTGCATGCCGTTCTGGAAGACCACACCGCCGATGACGACCGAGATGCTGGTGGCGAGCTGGCGAATGAAGGCGTACGTGGCCGTGGCGGAGGCAATGTCGCGCTGCTCGACCGTCGTCTGCAGCGAGATCAGGGAGCTCTGGAAGTTGGTGCCGACACCGATGGCGGCAATGATCTGGTAGAGCACCAGCTTGGTCCAGTTGACCTCGGCACCCAGATTGGTGAAGAGGGCAAAGCCGATGGTGAAGAAGACGAACCCGCCAATGATCAACATGAGATATTTGCCCGTCTTTTTGATGATCCAGCCGGTCGTCGCGCTGGTGACGGATATGGCGCTCGAAAACGGCAGCACATAGACGCCGGACATTAGCGGCGATGTGCCAAGCACCGCCTGGAAATACAGCGGCAGGTAGTAGCTCCCCGAGATGAAGACGAAACCGTGGAAGAAGCAGCAGCCGAACGAGGCGATGGCCACGCGCTTGTGGAACAGGCGGAGCGGGATGATGGGGAACTTGGCAAAGCGTGACTCGATGACTCCAAATATGACAGTGGCCACAACGCCAAAGACGATCAGGCAGATGACGGTGGCGGATCGCCATGGATAGACTACGTCGCCAAAGGTCAGGCCGAGGAGCACCATGAGGGTGCCGCCGATGATAGTTAAGCTACCCATCCAGTCCAAGGCCGCGAGGCCATCCCGCATGGGTGTCCTCGGGTTGTGCAGCTTGAGGACAAACAGGAGGAGAAAGAAGCCGACACCTGAGATGGGCCTGCTGCTTGTCAACCGATGACGTTCAGGGAGAGGGGCCTGTCACAGACCGGCAGGTTGTGCGGCTTACAAGTTGAGGTAGAAGCACCACCGCCACGACACATGCGTTGTGAACGCACCGCCGATGATGGGACCGATGCTCCCGGCGAGAGCCCAGACAAGGCCCATGATGCCAAAGTACTGGCCTGGTGGTACACTGCGTCAGAGCACGGCACCATGACATCGCCTCATGGCAGAGATGACTCACCTCTCTTGCGTATGGAGAACAGGTCGCTGATGCAGACATTCACCAGGATGATGATCCCGCCGCCGCCTACGCCTTGGATGGCGCGCGCCGCAATCAGCATGGCCATGTTGACGCTGACGGCGCACAGCAGCGACCCGATCCAGAAGACGCCAACGGCGATGAGGAGGACCTGCTTCCGGCCCCAGATGTCGGAGATTTTCCCCCACGACGGCGCGGCGGCGGCGTTGGCCAAGAGATATGCAGATCCGATCCAGGTGTAGCCAACGGTGCTGTCGAAATCGCCGGCGATGGTGGGAATGGCCACGGTGATAATCGTCACGTCCAGGGCCGACAAGAACATTGCAGAGGCCAGCGACATCATGATGATGATGGTCTCCGTCTTTGTCCTCGTTTCTTCAGGAGCTGTCGTGGCCGCGTCTGGGGCCGCCTCCGGGGCCGCCTCCGGGGCAGCGTCCGCCGAAGACGGACCATCCTCCGGCTCATCGGCGGGTGGCGTCGCGACGGGAGACTGGGCGGTGTGCTTGGCCGTTTCTAGGCCAGGTGTCGATGCTGCAGACACGACGGTCGTGTCGGTGTCATCGGCTGCGTTGTTGGCCCAAGATGTGAGGCTCTTTTCCTCGTCAACGGAGATCGTCCGCTCTGCCATGCTAGCCCCTTTTCCGCTCGTGTCTCCGCGGCTCTCGGATTTTGCGATGATCAAGACTGAAATTTCGTGGAGCAAAAGTTGGCAAGAACTAGTGCACAAAGGAAAATATGGCAACTAGGTGCAAAATTGCAGAGGACAGCAAAAAAAAGGGCGGAGAAATGAGCACGGATACATGATCCGACAACTTGGTCAGCTGCGTCACCGAAAAAACTGGTTGCGCTGGGATGATCAAGCATGGTTGGCATTTGGACTAATCACAATTACTCGCAGAACGCCGCATTATTACACGAGCAGAACACCGGAAGGCAACTGCCCGAAGCACTCTGTTACGTACTGGGTTCGGCCACCGCTGAAGTCCAGCGGTCCCCGCTTGATTGCCACTTGGTTGCGACGCTAGCCTTCCGTGTCCAGGGAGGCATGCCGGATAGCCGAGACCGCTGCCAATTGGTGGTCCCGACAACTGGTGTCAATAGAGAAGCGTGAGAAGTTTGTGCTTGTTGCTTCTGCAGCATTCGGCGCCTTCCGACATGCGTCCCACTTCCCGCTATCAAGATAACGCTTGTTGCTGCTTTTCCACTTTCTTTATCTCTGGCGACGCCATGCGCCGTGGCCAGCCTGTCTGCTGGCGGTCTCTGGGCAGCGTTTTGGCCGGTGCTCAAGCTGCCTTGAGGCGAGCCACTTCCGGGCCGTTCATGGTAATGACGGTGACGCCGCCGGCTTCGATCTCGGCCTGCTGCGCCGGCCACGCCGCAGGGTCGACTGCGCGGGTGCCCTCCTGCACAATGTAGGTCACAAAGCCCTCCTTGGCGGCGTCGAGCGCAGTGCAGCGCACGCAGTAGTCGGCAGCCAGGCCGACCACGTAGACGTGGGTGACCGGCTGGCTCCCCTCCCCGCCAGGCCTGCGCAGAATGTCGGCCAGCCCGCTGTCGCTGACGCGCGGATTCGTAAATGGGTCGTAGAAGGCGCTGTACATCTCCACCTCGGGGCGGGTACCCTTCTCGATCACGTGGTCGATGCGCGCGCGATCCAGCTCCGGGATGAGCGCGGCGCCGGGCGAGCCCTGGATGCAGTGGTCGGGCCAGAGACGCGTTTCGTACGACGGCTCAGCCGGGTTCAGCGGGTTCGTCACCGTAGCAAAGTCGACGTAGGGGTTCTTGCCCGGGTGATTGGACGCAAAGGACACGTGGTTGGGCGGGTGCCAGTCCTTGGTAGCGACGCGCAGGGCAAAGATGGGCAGGGCGAGCAGCGCATTGATGGTCGCGGCCGTGTCGCGGCCGTGGGCGACCGCGAGGGCACCGTTCTGCTAAGCGTCAGCGGGGTGCCGACATCAGCAAAGCGGGGGGGGGGGGAGGAGTGCGAGTTACCGGAGGGCAAAAGTCCTCCTGGAGGTCGACGACGATGAGCGCAGGATTGAAGTTTTCGGGAGCCATGGAAGCGAAAATGCGCCAAGTCGAATGGGGCAGCAGACAAGAGGCAAATAAATGCGACACCGTCGTAAGACGCCTCTGCATGATGGCCAGTGGTTCCAGTCGCTGTCGCTTATCGCATCACCAGATAGGAAGCAGCGTTCGCCGGTTCCCCGACAGAACACGTGACCATCACGGATATTGAGATCTGCCTAATCTGGCAAGTCGATGGGGCGGGTTTGATAGAGAGATGCGCTCTCGTGGATACTGCAAAGACGTGGCAGATGACCAGAGGTGCCTTGGCGCTGCCGGGCGGGCTGCCGAAACGGATCTTGTCTGCAAGCAGGGACTGGGTGAAAGTGGAAATGGCACGCTACTATCGAACCTGACGCAATCGAAACAGCGAGCCCCTCATAGGCGGCTCCAGATTCGGCGACGACACGACAAAGAATGTTGAGAAAACAGCTGGGGCACAATAGTAAGGCGGGACAACAATGGCACGCCCTGCCGGGTCTGCTGACGAGGCGCAAGACACTGGCTGTGTAGCCAGAGGCTCCGTACTCGTATGATACTTAATGAGCCGGTCGCGCCTCCGCCCGGCGACCTCACGGAGACGGGACGCGGTGCAGGAACGACCTACGACACTATGTACTCGTACAAATGCCACGCGGGCCGCTAGAGGCAGCAGCGAATTCCTCGCCTAGGGCCACAAAATGACAGCCCCGCCCCCTTTACCAACATTTGCCCGCGACGCTCAAGCCAATTAGCGGTCTTATCACCGGTGGGGATGCGCTGTGATTGGCCAGCTGCAGCAGCTGCAGTGGATTGTTGGGCAAAAAATTACAGGGTAGGACCGCGGGCGGACTCCGTATGCGCCCGCAGGTGGTGCAGGGACCCTCCTCTTCAGCAATCCTTACCTCGCATTTCTGTGGCATTTTTTTTTTCCTCTGCTTCGCGGTCCTTCTGCAGCAGACGGCTCTCGCCCTTTTCCTCCACTCCCTCCTCCTCCCTCTCTCTCCTGCACGCCAATTCGCCGCCAGCCAGACAGGACAGCCAATTGTGCTCGGAAGGGAGCCGATTTTCGCGTCCCAGGGCGTTTCTCGAGTCGCCGCAACCGCTTAGGTCTCACCAAGCCAATCCGCGGCTGCTGCGTCTTTCCTCACCGACTTCTCGACCTCACGTCGCGTGTCTCTCCGGTCCCGTTGTTTCCCGCACACGTATTTGTACCTTGCTTTATTTTTTTTTTTCCTCCTGCCTCCCCTCCCGGAGTCGCTGCATTTTGTTCCGCAACGCGGACCGCAGCAGCTATAACTGTGGCCACAGTGTACGTATGTCTTCTGGTGCTTCCCCAACCAATGGCTCCTCCTCCTTCTCCTCCTCCTTCTCCTCCTCCTTCTCCTCCCTCCTTCTCCCCTCCCCCTACTGACCACCATCACCATCCAGGTCCTGGTGCCGCCAGCCAATGCATTGACGACCACAGCGAACCGGCGCACACGAGTCCCGTTTCACGAACCACCATGAACGCCATCCACACTCTTCTTCCGGGGTGCTTCCGGTCGGAGAAGCCGGCGAACCAGCCGGCTAACCCGTCATGGATCAACCGCAAGCTGACCCCGCTGCTGCAGCTGATGGCCAGCCTGACGTCTTCACACCCGATCCACACCGTCGTCATTGTCGCCGTGCTCGCGAGCTCCACGTACATGGGGCTTCTCGAAGAGAGCATCTGGGACGTCGCCCAGACGGTGCGGCGTGCCGACTGGCCGTCGCTGACAGAGGGCAGCCGCAGCCTGCGAGCCGGCCCCGAGACGGCCTGGAAGTGGCAGCCGTGGGACGCCGAGACGGCGCCGCCACCGGCTGGTGCCGACCACTACGCGCTGCTGACCTTTGTCTTCCCCGAGTCCTTCTCCGACAGCGCCCCCCGGACGGCGCCGCTGGTGGGCGCCGTGCCCGTGCCGGACAACGTCACCATCACCCCCCTGCCGTCCACGCCCAACACGCTGGCGGCCTACTCTCAGGACTCGTCGCTGGCCTTTGCCGTCCCGTACGACGAGGCGGCCGCGTTTACGTCGGCGGCCCGCGAGATCCCCAACCTGACGACCGACCAGGACAAGGACACGGACACGACCCGCGTCACGGCCGAGCACGGCCGCGAAAAGAAGACGTGGATCATGAAGGCGGCGGGCGCCCAGGCCCGCTCCAACCTGGTGCGGTGGCTCAACAACGGCTGGGGCGAGTTCATCGACCTGGTCAAGAACGCCGACACGCTTGATATCATCATCATGGTGCTCGGCTACCTGTCCATGCACCTGACCTTTGTGTCGCTGTTTCTGTCCATGCGCCGCATGGGCTCCAACTTTTGGCTCGGCACCAGCGTCATCTTCTCGTCCGTCTTTGCCTTTCTGTTCGGCCTCATTGTCACCACGAAGCTCGGCGTCCCCATCAGCATGGTCCTGCTGTCCGAGGGTCTGCCCTTCCTCGTCGTCACCATTGGCTTCGAGAAGAACATTGCCCTCACCAAGGCCGTCCTCACCCACGCCCTGGAGCACCGTCGCAACCTGGAAAAGGGCGGGGCTGCCGGTGCGGGCAAGCAAAAGGGGGTCCAGACGAGCAGCGGCCGCGCCGGCGCCAGCACGAGCGGCTCGTCGTCGTCGTCGTCGTCGTCGTCGACCGGCAAGAAATTCATCACGGCCGGCTCGCCCAGCCTGATCCAGTACGCCATCCAGATGGCCATCAAGGACAAGGGCTTCGAGATTGTGCGCGACTACGCCATCGAGGTGCTGCTCCTGGTCATCGGGGCGGCGTCGGGCATCCAGGGCGGACTGCAGCAGTTCTGCTTCCTGGCGGCGTGGATCCTCTTCTTCGACGGCCTCCTGCTCTTCACCTTTTACACCGCCATCCTCTGCATCAAGCTCGAGATCAACCGGATTAAGCGTCACGTGGAAATGCGGAAAGCCCTCGAGGACGACGGAGTGAGCCGCCGCGTGGCCGAGAACGTGGCCAAGAGCAACGAGTGGCCGCGCACCGACGGCCGCAGCGACGCCAGCACGTCCATCTTTGGCCGCCAGATCCAGAGCACGAGCGTGCCCAAGTTCAAGGTGCTGATGGTGTCGGGCTTTGTCATTATCAACGCGCTCAACATCTGCACCCTGCCCTTCCGCAGCGCCGACTCCATGTCCACCATCTCCACTCTGGCCACCGGCCTCGGCAGCGTGCTGTCGTCGCCGCCCATCGACCCCTTCAAGGTGGCCTCCAACGGCCTGGACACGCTCCTGACGACGGCCAAGGCGCAGAACCACGACGTCTTTGCCACCGTCGTCACCCCCATCAAGTACGAGCTCGAGTTCCCCTCGGTCCACTACGCCCTGCCGCCCCTGCGCGCGGGCGCCGGTGTCGACGGCGCCGACGGCGCCGCCTTTGCCGACGACGGCCTCTACGGCTACATGGGCGGCCGCATGGTGGGCGGCATCCTCAAGAGCCTCGAGGACCCGGTGCTGTCCAAGTGGATCGTCATCGCGCTGGCCCTGAGCGTCGCCCTCAACGGCTACCTCTTCAACGCCGCCCGCTGGGGCATCAAGGACCCCAACATCCCGGACCACCCGGTCAACCCGCGAGAGCTGGCCGACGCCGAAAAGTTCAACGACACGGCCTCCATCACGCTGCCGCTGGGCGAGTTCATGCCCCAGGCGCCCCCGACCAAGCCGCTGACGCCGGCCCTGACGGACGACGAGAGCGATCGCCTCGCGATGCGGCCGCTGAAAAAGGACCACAAAGCCAAGGAAGCCAAGCCCAAGACTGGCCTGTCGACGTCGCCGTCGCAGACGTCGCTCGCCGCGCAGCCGCGCTCGCTGGCGGAGATGGAAAAGATTCTCAAGGAGCACCGCACGCACGAGCTGAGCGACGAAGAGGTCGTGTTCATGTCGCTGCGCGGCAAGATCCCCGGCTACGCCCTGGAGAAGACGCTCAAGGACTATACGCGGGCAGTCAAGGTGCGGCGGGCCATCATTGCGCGGACCAAGGCCACGGAGGACCTCACGGGCATGCTGGACGAGTCGGACCTGCCGTTTGAAAACTACAACTGGGCGCAGGTGTTTGGCCAGTGCTGCGAGAACGTGGTCGGCTACATGCCCATCCCCGTGGGCGTGGCGGGCCCCATTGTGATTGACGGCCAGAGCTACTTTTTGCCCATGGCGACGACGGAGGGCGTGCTGGTGGCAAGCACGAGCCGCGGCTGCAAGGCGATCAACGCGGGCGGCGGCGCGGTGACGGTGCTGACGGGCGACGGCATGACGCGGGGGCCGTGCCTCAGCTTCGAGACGGTGGAGCGGGCGGGCGCGGCCAAGATCTGGCTGGACTCGGAGCTGGGCCAGACGACGATGCGGCGGGCGTTCAACTCGACGAGCCGGTTCGCGCGGCTGGACACGATGAAGACGGCGCTGGCGGGCACGAACCTGTACGTGCGCTTCAAGACGACGACGGGCGACGCCATGGGCATGAACATGATCTCCAAGGGCGTGGAGCACGCGCTCAACGTCATGATGACGGAGGCGGGCTTCGAGGACATGAACATTGTGTCGCTCAGCGGCAACTACTGCATCGACAAGAAGGCGGCGGCGATCAACTGGATCGACGGCCGGGGCAAGAGCGTCGTGGCCGAGGCCATCATCCCCCCCGAGATTGTCAAGAGCGTGCTCAAGAGCGACGTGGACTCGCTGGTGGAGCTCAACATTTCCAAGAACCTGATCGGGTCGGCCATGGCCGGCGCCATTGGCGGCTTCAATGCCCACGCGGCCAACATTGTCGCGGCCATGTACATTGCGACCGGACAGGACCCGGCGCAGGTGGTGGAGAGCGCCAACTGCATCACGATTATGAAGAAGTGAGTGCCCCTGTCTCATGCCTCTCCGATGGACAACCAGCTAACCCACAGTCTCCGCGGCTCTCTGCAAATCTCCGTGTCGATGCCCTCGATCGAGGTCGGCACCCTGGGCGGCGGCACCATCCTGGAGCCGCAGGGCGCCATGCTCGACATGCTGGGCGTCCGCGGGCCGCACCCGACCAACCCGGGCGAGAACGCGCGGCGGCTGGCCCGCGTCATTGCCGCTGCCGTGCTGGCCGGCGAGCTGTCGCTGTGCTCTGCGCTGGCCGCCGGCCACCTGGTCAAGGCGCACATGGCGCACAACCGCTCGCAGCCGCCCACGCGCACCACGACGCCGGCGCCCACTTCCTCGGGCATGGTCTCGGGCATGGCCTCGTCGGTCAGCCTGGCCATGACCGCGGCGGCGGACCGCGGCGTGCCCCCGAGTCCGGCGGCCGTCGAGCGATCCAGGCGATAAAAGAGGCCGCCCCCCTCCAGCCGGTTGTGCGGTAGACACGTGGACAGAAGGGCGGGACGAGAACGGGGAGGTGGCAGTCATTCTCTGAGTCTGGCTGCATTTCTGTTTCTGACGTTGTGCATCTGTCGTTCTGCTTCTGCACCCCCTGCATGCTTCAATTCCGCATTCGCACCCGCCTTCGGTACATTCGCACCTGCCGGCCTGCATTGCGGCTCGCGTCTTGCAGCGTGGCTATCACACACAGCAGGCCTCTTTGTTTTTTTCGTTCTGTTCTGCGTCGCATACTTTTTTACACTTAATAGAAACGGCCTCGGCCATTATTCTTTTTCTACATTGCGGTTTGTTTTGCACTGCATGTATGGCGACGGACTAATACTGAAAATTACATTGCTATTTTATGCCTGGAATGCCATCTGCTTGTGCTGCCAATGCTCGTTGCGGCGAAATGCTCGTTGCGGCCCAACGCTTGCGGCCCCAACGCTCGCGGTCCACCCGCTGCTCCGCTGCTGCACTCTGCCCCTTCTGTCTGCTTGTTGTGCGTCTGTCTGCTGTCCTCCACCGACCCGGCGCCCGGCTCACCGTCCCACGCGGATGACGCCGGCAGCCATGAGCTTCTGGATCTTGGCCCGCACGCCGGGGTTCTTCATATGCTCGGCAAGGGCGGCCGGGTCGGACTGGGCCTGCTGCAGGATGGCCTGCATGACGGGGTCCTGCATAATGTTCATGATCTGGGAGGGGGAGGGGGGGGTTAGCAGAGTCGCAGATGAGGGAATTCAGGGATCATCAAGGACCAGTCTCACCTCTGGATCGCGCATGATGCGCTCGCGGGCCTGCTCCTCGGTCTCGTTCTCGCGGGCGGAGTACATGGCGGCATAGGCCTTTTGCTGGTGCTGCTCAATCTCGCGGGCGTTGGCGCCGCCGTGGAACTCGCGGTCGACCTTTTCGGCCTCGGTGCAGGCCTCGACGCACTCGCCGTACTGGCGCATGCCGAGGTAGGCCTGGGCCTTGCGGATGTAGGCGCGCACAAAGTGCGGGTCCTTGCGGATGGCCGTGTCGCAGTCCTCAAGGGCGCTGGGGAACTCGAGCAGTTTCATAAAGGCGGCCGCCCGGTTGCTGTAGCCGCGGGCGTCGTCGGGCGCCCGCTTCGTCATCTCCGTGTACGCCGCCACCGCGCCGGGCCAGTCCGACGCCTTGAACTTGCGGTTACCGTCCTCGCGCGCCGCCTCCGCCTTGGCCGGGTCCACGTACGCCCGCTTGGCCTCGTCGATGCGCCGCCGCTCCGCCGCCCGCAGCTTCGCCACCACCTCGGGCGTGCGCTGCTCCCGCAGCGACTTGCCGTAGTTGTCAATGGCCGCGTCCAGCTCGCCCAGCCGCTCCTGCGCCGTGCCGATGCGCGCGTACGACTTGGCAATCGTCTTAAAGTCGGCCAGCATCGACCGCCCCTCCTCCACCGCCTTTGTGCACGTCGCCACGCACGCCGCGTAGTCGCCCTTTTCGTAGTACGCCGCCCCCAGGTTGTTGAGGTACGTAATGTCCTTGTGCAGGTCCCATGCCGCCTGGTAGTGCTCAATCGCCGCCTCAAACTGCCGCTTCTTGTAGTTCTCCGTGCCAAGCGCCTTCTCCTTGTCCGCCGCCGCCTTGGCCGCCTTCTTGGCCTTGGCCTCCTCGTCTTCTTCTTCCTCCTCCTCCACAACCTCCTTTGCCGGCTCCGGCACCGGCGCGGGCTCGGGGGCCTTGGACGTGCTCGCCGTCGTACTCGCGTGGGGGGGCGCGTTTGGCATCTCGACGTCCTCCTCGGGCTCCTGGGCCGCTGCGCTGCCTCCCGCCGCCGCCGCTGCCGCTGCTGCGCCCGGCGGCGGGGCGCCGCCCATGTCGAGGTCGAGCCCCATGAGCACGCCCATGACCTGGATCATGCGCGGGTCGCTGAAGATGGCCTGGGTGTCCTGCGGGTTCCGCTGGACGTTCTGGAGGGACTGGATGAAAGCCGGGTCGGCCAAAAAGGCGCTCGTCTTGGGGTTGGCCGCCAGCTTCTGCAGCAGGCTGGGATCAGAAAAGAGGCTGCCCAGCTGCTTGGCCGGGTCGGCGAAGCCGGTGCTGTTGCCGCCGGGGCCCGACGGCCCGCCCTCACGGGTCAGCTCGGCGTCCATGGCGCGCTCCACGGCCGCCTGGTCGTTCTTCATGCCCGCATTGTTGGGGTCGAGCTTGAGGCCCTCCTGGTAGGCCTCGTACGCGGCGACGAGGTCGCGCTTGCCAAAGAGCGCGGCACCCTTGCGGCCCCAGCCCTTGGGCCAGTCGGGCTTGATCTCGGTCGTCTTCTCGGCATCGGCCAGGGCCTTGACCCAGTCCTTCTTGGAGGCGTAGGCGGCAGAGCGGTTGCTGTAGAGAATGTGGTTTTCGGGGGCGATGGCGATGGCCTCGGTGAATTTTTCACTAAAGGTCAGTCTGCTGAAGAAGATCGCAAAGCCCATGGCTCAGGGTGGCTCCTCCCGAATCCCCTCGACTTACATGGCCTCGTCAAAGTTCTTGGCCGCAATGGCCTTGTTGCCCAGAGCCTTGAGCTCGTCTGCGGTCGGCATCTCGGCGAGGGGGAGGTGCGTTGTCGGTCGGTTGTTCAAATAAATCAATCAATACAAGGACGGTCAGATGGGACCGTGTCTGTTGTCTGGGTGTGGGCGCACGCTTTGAATCAGGCTGGGCAAAAAGGACCGGGAAAGGCTGCGAGGAAATTCGTGATGGGGAGGCACAAAAAGTACCCGTCCAAGGCGGTGGGGCAGGAACAAGCTGCTTCTAGGCCTTTCGACGGCTTGCGGCACATCTGGGCACTGATTGGTCCAGGATAAGCTGCGAGCTATTTTTTGTGGGGTCACAGAGCTAGAAATTCACCACGGGATTCCATGCGTTTTGCACTGCACTCAGCATTGCACAGCCAAGCCTGCTCAGGCTGGAATAACCCTTTTACACATGACATAAACTAACTGCAGACAAACGGCGAGCAGAAAATTACAGCTCCTCCTTGGCTGCCTCGGCCGGTTTGGCGGCCTCGGGCGCCGCGGCCGCCTCGGACTCACCCCGCAGCGCATAGAGCGCCTGCGGCTGGCCGGCGGCATCGCAGCTGGCAAAGCGCCACCAGCCGCCGTACCAGTAGCCGCCAATGTTTGTGAGCCCCCAGCGGATGGGCGCGGGCATGGGTGGCCAGTTGGCCCAGCGACCCTCCTCAAAGCCGGCGGAGCGGTCGAGGTTGTAGAGGAAAAAGGGCACGACGTCCCAGGTGCCGGCCTTGCTGACGGTGGCCTTGCCCCAGGCCTTGAAGAGGGCGGCGGCGGTGTCGCCTTCGGGGGTGCCCGGTTGCGGAGCGTTGGGGTGGTCGGCGAGGCCGGCAATGGTGGGGATCTCGGAGTGGAAGTGGTGGTCAAAGGGAGCCTCAAAGGCGGCCATGAGCTCGAGCAGGCGGGCGCCGGAGTAGTCGGCCGGTGAGGGCAGGCCAGCAAGGTAGTCGTGGAAGGCGGCGAGACCCGCGAGGAAGGATTCTGGGGGGAGGAGACATGTCAGCGGACGAACAAAATACATGGCGGCACGCGGGCGGAGAACAGGGGACAGACCGTGCTCTGCATATGTCTCTTTCCAGACGGTCTTGTCGTCTAGCATTGTCTCGATCCTGGGGAAGAGGTTCTCCTCTTCGTCGTCGTGGTGCGACTTCACAAACTTGAACCAAGTGATGCAGTAGCCAATAAAGTCGGCTTTGTCAGCATCCTGGATGTGGGCGGCCTGGTGGTAGATGGTGTTGTAGCCGCGCAGGATGGCATTGTGCAGCAGGCACATGTGAGTGGCGCCGGTGGTGAAGACGTCGGTCTGGGGTGCATTGTCAGAGCAGCCGTGAGGGCGATATGCAGACTAAAAGTCGCCTACCTTGTTCGTCTCGTATTGCGGAGTGTGGACGAGCGTCAGGGGCCCATCGGCCCAGGGGGTAGGCAGGTCTGCCGGGCGTGCAGTGGTCGTCATGCTGAAGATGGAAAGGGCGGCGAGGAAGAGGGCGAGGCGGCAGAAGAGGAACATGGTGATGCAGAAGAAGACGGCGAGAAGGAGGGGGAGTACGAGCAGCTGCAATACAGCACACTAGGCAGCGATGCGATAAGGATGACGCGATACGCGGTCACGGGCATGGTGGTACGATGGGCAGGAGCGACCGTGGCATTGCGGCTCTGGATCTGACTAAATGGTGGGGTTTGATTGGCTGGAATGGGCTGACGGCTTGTCGGGAACAATCACAACTGCGACAGCTGTCGAAACGTGCAACCAATAAAGGACACATTGTGCGTGTCAGAGGCCACCTATCTGCTGCCCGACTGCGGGAACGTGCCCAGCGCCGCCGGGTCGACCGTCAGCGTGAATGCCAGCCGGTACTGCATGGGCTCGTTGAGCAACAGGGCGTGGGGGGACATGGCTACCAGAAGGCATAACCGGACATCGCGCACACGCTGCAGGTGCCGGTCGTGGCGGCGTGGCCAGCGTCGGTTGAGGTCTAGGAGAGAAGAAGAGGGGTGATGTCTCTACCAGGAAAATCCATCATGATGGTACGAGGCCAGTCCAGTCAGCGTGAAGCTCCTGCGTTGGCTCGAAATATTGCCGTCTCCCCGGGTCTTTGCGTGATGCCTGCCGCCATCTCTTCCCTTGGCGATGTTTCGCACATGGTAGCGACGCCTTTCACGACGACTCTTGGGCCCTCTGACAGCTCTTTGAAGCACATCCTCTCGTGCCAAAATAGCACGTCCCTCTCGGCCGCGAGACTTTGAGTTACCTGCGCCGCGAGGTATCTTTTGACAAAGGCCAGACCTCATCAATATAAACAGTCCAAAGTAGAGCAGGCTTCCTGCTTCACGCACAAAAGTCCTCGGGTTCGAACTCAGATGCGATCAGAACATTTCTTGGCGGTGAGAAGGTCATGATACTTGGGTCTCAACTCTTTGTTGCCTTTAAGCTGTTTCTATGCTGTCGGCGATTGTCATGTTAAGGAGCTTCTTTGCTTGAACTTGGTAGTCTTCTACATCCTTGACAAGAGAGTTTATCTTTTTTTTTGTCTTCAAGCGTTCTACCTCGAGCGAATATGTCTCAAGGCTCGTCCGATAGCCAACCTCGCAGAGCCTCGTCTGTGTTGCTGCTTTGAGTGCCCTCCTTCCTGCTCCTCCTCCGGCGACGGCTCCACTTGAAATTAACCGTCGGTTCCATTCGAGGATTACATGGCTATAGCACGATGAACAGCAAGATGTAAATTGCCTCTTTATTTAATTAAAGTAATTCAATTAATCATGAAACTATCACAAATGGGGTGGTCTTCGTTGCGATGCCGGACTCACAACGGCCAGGCTTGACGGCATTTATTGCGCTTGTGGTCATTGAGTAATTCAGAAAGACCTGAAAAAAAGGGGGTCGCTAAGCCAAGCTTGGTTAGCCTACGCTCCTCTTCCTCCACGTGACATGCGCCAAATCAAGCTGCCGTTTGGTCAGTGCTGAGTTGCGTTGCTCGTCACGCAAGATACCACGTCTACCCCAGTGCCCGCAGCACGTCCCGAGGCCAGTGTGGGCACACGCGGTTGTGCCGCTGCATTTTTCGTGTCTGCACAGCGCGCAGCCGACCTAAAGAAGACACTCTTTGCGATGGAGTCAAGCAAGCTTCCCCTCAAACGAGGCCCGCGAGGCCCGCGAGACCCACGAGGCCACATCGAGGGCCTTGGAGCAGCCACACGGTCACACGGAACGGCACTGCACTCCGTTGGCAATCTAAAAAGGCAACAACTACGCTATCTACCCGGAACCGTGCCGCCTCGACGGATCACGCATCTCGGCTCTCCGCTCGCAGCGTCGTCCTCTCTACATCCACGACCCCCACTCACCCTTGCGCATGCCCGTCGCGGTCCGGCCCATCTGGCCGGTGAGGATGCGCGACCGCCGCCGCATGAGGAAGGCGCCGTCGCCCGGCCCTCCCAGCAGGCCGCCGCCGTCGCGGTCCCAGACGCGGCGGCCGCGCAGAAAGACGAGGCGCGGCCAGTTGCGCACCTCCATGCCCTCAAAGGGTGTGTAGTCGATGGAATGGTGCAGGTCCTTGTTGTGGATGGTGACGGGCGGCGCGCCCTCGGGGTACCAGATGACAATGTCGGCGTCGAGGCCGGGCTGCAGGCTGCCCTTGCAGTGGGCGAGGCCGTAGAGCTGGGCCGGGTTGGTCGACGTCAGGGCGACGAAGCGCGGCAGCGAGATGCGAATGGTTTCGGGGTCGTCGTGGTCATGGCCGCGGGTCACTGCCGCCTCCGGGTCAAACGTGCGGTGAAACATGAGCGGCAGCCGCGTCTCGATGCCGGGCAGGCCGTTGGGCACGCGTCGGAAGTCGGCGTGCAGGGCGCCGCTGCCGTCGTCGGCGGCGATCAGGCCGCGCTTCTTGCCGTCCGGGTGGTCAAAGAGGCTGGGCGCGTGGTCGGACGACACGACGGTGTAGGTGCCGTTGGCCAGCTCCGCCCACAGCTGCTCGACGTCGCCGCGGTCGTGGCGCAGCGGCGGCGCGCAGATGTGCGTGGCGCCCTCGAAGCTGTGCGGGTACGGCCCCGACCGCAGCCGGTCGCTCAGCAGGTACAGGTAGTGCGGACACGTCTCGGCGTGGATGGGCAGTAGCCGGGCCTGGGCCTCGCGCACGTGGCGCAGCGCCGTCGGCGCCGACATGTGCACGATGAGGATGGGCGCGTCCGCCACCTCGGCCAGGCTGATGGCTCGGTACGTGGCCTCGCTCTCGGCGATCTGCGGCCGCGCCACCGCGTGGAAATACGTCTGCGTGTTGCCTTTTTTGACGAGGCGCCTGGGGGAAGTCAGCACAGTCCACGACGGCCCGGAGGATTGCTCCAGAGTCCCGGGACACTCACGCCGTGATCTGCTCCACAATGTCGTTGTTCTCCGCGTGGATCATCGTCGTGATACCCAGCTCCCGCGCCGCCATCATCACGTTGAACAGCAACCCGTCGTCCAGCTTCAGCGGCTGGTACGTCATGTACAGCTTCAGGCTCGTGATCCCGCGCTCCGGCAGCTGCGGCAGCTCCGTCTCCAGCACCGCCTCGGTCGCATTTGTCACAATGACGTGGAACCCGTAGTCGCAGTACGACTTGCCCTGCGCCTTGGCGTGGTACGCCTCCAGACACGGCCAGATGCTCGTCTCGCCGCGCTTCTGCGACGCAAACGCCACCACCGTCGTGTTTCCGCCGGCCAGCGCGGACCGGGAGCCCGTCTCCCACGTGTCGCCGGTCGGCGAGTTGTCCTGCTCGATGTGGGCGTGCGAATCGACGCCGCTGTCCGCGTGTCAGCCTCTCACATGCTCTCTCTGTCCTCCCCCCCCCTCGTCTTACCCCGGCGTAATGTATGCCCCCTCGGCGTCGACCACCTCTGTCTCGGTGCCGGCCTCCAGCCCTTGGCCGATCACGGCAATCTTGCCATCCTTGACGCCGATGTCCAGGCCGAGAGGCAGAATCTCAGCCGCCGTAACCTACAAGACTTGTTCAGACACAAGCGCCATGCAAACAAGGGGCAGAGAAGGGGCAGCTTCTTACAATGCGGCCATTTCTGATAATTAGGTCGAGCATGGCGTAAAATATGCGAGTAGAATGCCAGCAGGCAAAGAGCGACGCCCTGCCTTATCTGCCCTTTTATCGAAATGTCGGCCAGCGCCGACGGCGACGATCGCCGACATCGCGTCACTGCCTTTCCCGAAATGCAGGCGATAGTCCCCAAGATAACGAATCAAGCGCGGCCAGCACGCCGCTGTTGTCCCTGGAACGGTCCACTAAACTAGCCTGCCGCTGGCCGACGGCAAAGCAGCACGCTAAAAACGTCCTGCCCGACACCTGTCCGACGTCTATTTCCAGCACTCGGCATCCTATTTGCCAGCCTTATTCCCAGCATTTCCCGCATCCAATTTGCCAACCTACAGTGGGTGTATTTGTACTCGTTACATTGCCATTCTCGCAGGACCAAAAAGCTTGGCCAAAGTTGGACCAAAGCTCGGCCAAAGTTGGACCAAAAGCTTG
Source organism: Harringtonia aguacate (assembly GCA_014183095.1). NCBI lineage: Eukaryota > Fungi > Ascomycota > Sordariomycetes > Ophiostomatales > Ophiostomataceae > Harringtonia > Harringtonia aguacate. Next base: position 130,599 of record JACCPH010000047.1, on the reverse strand, counting down.
ACAGGCTTGACAAAAGCTTGACAAAAGCTTGGCCCAGCCATGGCAGTCTACAAGGACGAGACCCCCGTCGCCATGTACAAATAATATTATTACCCTGTGGACGTCTGCTCCGAGCGTCACGCTATCTCCGCCGCGCATTTGGTGACTGGCTTTCGACTCGTGGCCAGTCCACACAACCAGTGGCAGCCTGGCCCCCCCCTGCCGACGCCAAGCGCCCTCCGTATTCTCGTGCTCGTATTTGTACTGGTATGTTGCTCGTACGAGCATGCATCCCAGATGAGATGGCCGCCGCCTCTGATCTGCTCCCGCTGCCGCCAAGTGGAAGCCAAGAGAAGCCAAGAGGAGCCAAGTCCGGCAAGCTTTCGAGCACTTGCCAGATGACGTCACGGGCCGACTCTCACAGCACGTCCGCGCCCTGAAACGTGGCTGCCATCTGGTGTTGGGTCCAAAGCAAGCTAGGACGGCGTCTTTTTTTTCACCTCCTTTTTTTTTCAGACGACTCGCTAAAAACAAGTAAAAACAAGTAAAAACAAGAACAGAGCAAGACTGTCGTCGCCGGAACAAAACGCCCGTCTCGTTCTCGCTTCGGGAAATACGAATGCGCCAGCGTCGCCGCCGACTGAATGGTCTACTCCGCACACAGCAACGTCCCTGGTTCCTGTCGCCATCCAGCGCGAAGTGGGCCAACAAACGTTGTTTCACACTTCATCCGAAACTGCCTACAGGCCCCCTCGGGACGGGGCCAATGCGACGCTGTGGTTCCACCCATGATCGCCAGGATCTGCGAGCTCGTCGCTGCGCACGAGGCGATCCCTTGGCGGTGTCTGTTCTCGCCGGGTTCTCCCAGCAGGAAACAAACAGGAACATGGGCCTTTGGGAAACCTGCCACCAGCGGAGCCTGGCAAGCCATCCGCCCACACCGTGCCACACAGCCGGCTCTGTAGTGTTATTCCATTCTACTCGACGCAAATGCCGCGTCAGTGGTGCATCTGCTACGGGTATCAAGGGGCACGACGGTGGGCCATGGCCTGTCCGAACGCATGTTGTGGGACAGCAACCCCTATTATCAAAACAGGCCGGTGGAGGGGGAGAGGAGGAGTTCGGCTGCAAGACCGCTCGGCAGCTCGGCAGCAGGAGCAGTATGAATAGAGGGCCGAAGCCGCCTTCACGATGCTCACAGATTTTTTTTTCGTCTTCATCCTTTGTTCTTCATCCCGGGCTGGCCCAACAGCATTCTTCCACTGTACATTCCTTCTCTTTGTCTTTCGACCTACAGTATTCCATTCGCTTGTGAACCGTTTTGTTTTTGACGCCATGCGTTCGTTCCTTATTCCTGTTGTCGCAGCAGTGCTGCCGGCCATCCTCGCCTGCCCGAGCCCACAGGTGACCACAGTGACGGTGGAGGCTGGGTCAACCGCAAGTCCGACAACCTTGCTCACTGTCACCAAGGCCGCGTCCAGTGCAGTAGCCATCCTCGCCGAAGCGTCCTCCACCGACGCGGCTTCCACCGACGCGTCTTCCAGCGAGACGACCACCAAGACATCGTCCACCAAGACCAAGACGTCGTCCACCAAGACCAAGACCACCAAGACCAAGACGTCGTCGACTGCGTCGGCGTCAGCATCAGGGTCGGCGTCGGCGTCGGCGTCTGCTGAAGCGTCGTCCACAGAGACGTCATCCACCAAGACAAAGACGTCGTCGACCAAGTCGTCGACCAAGACCTCGGCCGCTGCCACGTCGGCTGCCGCTACTGCCACCGCGGCCGCCACCACCGCGGCCGCCGCGAGCGGCTCGTCCGGCAATGCCACCACCGCCGCTGCAGCCACCACCGCTGCTGCGGCGGCCGGCACCGGGGTCGGGGCCACGATCATCTCGTCGCTGGCAGGCGGCTCGGGCGTGGGCGGCACCACTTGCACGGTAACCGCGCTAGCCGACGTAACAGCCTCGGCCTCGGCGTGCTCCAACATCCTCCTGGACGGGGTCACCATCCCGGCCTCGAGTACGCTGTCGGTGACGGTGCCCACGGGTGGCGCACTGCTGTTTGCGGGCACCATGACGGTGGAGTACACGCCCGACGCCAGCTACACCCCCATTGTGCTCAAGGGCTCCAACGCCAAGGTGGCCGGGCTGGCGGGCGCGGTCATCGACGGCCAGGGCGCCCAGTACTGGGACGGCGAGGGTTCCAACGGCGGCACAGCCAAGCCGGATCACTTTCTTAAGATCAGCGACATGACCAGCAGCAGCTTTAGCGACATCACCATCCAGAACTGGCCCACCCACCTCTTCTCCATCGACGGCTGCACCGACATGACCATGTCCAACCTCATCCTTGACAACAGCGCCGGCAGCAGCCTCGGCCACAACACCGACGCCTTTGATGTCTCTAGCACCGACGGCCTCTACATCTCCGGCGCCACCGTCTACAACCAGGACGACTGTGTCGCTGTCAACTCGGGCTCCAACATGGTCTTTGAGAACCTCTACTGCAACGGCAGCCACGGCCTCTCTATCGGTAGCATCAAGGACGACGTCACCGTCTCCAACATTACCTTCCGCGACTCTTCCGTCATCGACGGAAGCAACGGCTGCCGCATCAAGACCACTGCTGGCGGAACCGGCTCCACCGTCTCCGACATTACCTACAGCGGCATCTACCTCAGTGGTATTACTGAGTGAGTTTTTTTTAGTTTTTTTTTTTTTTATTCATCGTCTACTTTTTTTTGTCTTCTGTCTGACAACCCAGCTACGCCATCGATGTTCAACAGGACTACGAGAACGGGTCCCCAACTGGCTCACCGACTACCGGCATCACTGTCTCCGGCGTCACCTTTGAGGACATTTCCGGCACCGTCTCTGGCTCCAGTGCTTACGACTACTACATTCTCTGCGGCTCTAGCTCAAGCTGCACTGATTTCACCTGGACCAGCGTCGACGTCACCGGCGGCGACACCGAGTGCTCCCCTAGCGGAAGCATCTGCCCTTCGTAGAGTTTCGCTCGCAGTCCTGTAAGAAGGAAGCCTTTAACTAAAGTTTAAAAGGACTCTTAAAATTACAGCTTTCGTTCTTATATTTTTGTATTATAATTTTCTTATCCAAATTACGTCACAGCTATTCATTTCAATATTAAGCAAATAGCCATTTATAACAATCGCTCTTTCCACATTTAAAACAAGTAAAAGGTTCTTAATCATATCTTCTTAAACTATAGTACAAATAAATCATTAACATTCACACAAACTACAATAATACAATTTAACAATAACGTAGTTGATAAGCGAGCGGAACACACAAGCGAGCGGAACACTTCCACATGTGATGGTCTGGCGGCAAAGGCAACGCTCAGGCCAATCAGTCGATAGAAACTAACAAACAAGCAAAATGACTAATCATGAGGAAGAAGAAAGAAGGAAGCTTCTCAGCGGTCTTCCTGGCTGCCTTCATCGTTTCTTCCTCACCGCTGGCTGGCACGTGCGTGCCCCCTTTCCTAGGCGTAATTACGCCTGTGCCTGGACCGTCTCCTGGCTCGTGTCCTGGCCTGGGCAAAGCTCAGGCCTCCTAGGGCCTTGGCCCATGACACCACAACCCTCACAACATAAAGCTCAATTATACCACCACAACAAGTAAAATCAATCTAAACTACTCGGAAATATATACATCAGACATTTCTACTTCCTTCTGACAAGTGCGCGCATTGTGTCCTCTCTCACCGCATGTGCCACAGCGCCGTCCGCCTGGCTCGGCCCTCCTTTGCCGACCACCCCTCGCCTGCATTTCTTGCTGGATTTGCTCCTCCACGACCTTTTCATCTAGTAAATCATGTCCTTCTTGAACTGTAAGAGATCCTCCAAGTCGTACGCGTGCCTTTTTGGCTCTCCGGCGTTTGCTTAGTGCCGCGTTAGCCTGTTAAAGTGCTCGAACCTCGGCTGCCAACAAGGCGTATGAGTGCATCATTGCCTGCGCACTCTTTGCAATTTGGTCAACAGCACTAAAAATTGGGGTTGGAGAGCTGCCTTGGTGACCGGAAATACGGCTTTTAATAAATTCAGACTGTGAGACTGCCTCTGTTGGGTTGTGTGGTGTTTGGGAGACCCAAGGGTTGGCGCTTGTTGGACGAGAGCCTGGAGGTGTTGGTGTCCGCAACTTCACATCCAGCTTTAATAAGACGGTCTCTGGACTCAATGGCACTAATCCAGCTCCTTTAAATCCAGCCTTAACATTTTCTTGTGTGAAAACGGCACGAAAGGCAGCTTGGAAGGCAATAAAAAATTCCACCTTGGTCACGTGGTTAATGTAAGACTTCATTAACCCTTCGATTTCACGACTGTACGCCCGTTTCAATGGACCAAAGCATCCGACGTCGAGGGGCTGAAGTAGATGTGACGAGTGCGGAGGCATAGACACCGGTATAATGTCTTGATCTTGGCAAAACCGGTTAAACTCGGCTAATAAATGACTCTCGTGGCCGTCGATCACTAACATTCGATATCGGCCAACTCTGCGATGAGTTGTGTGTCGATGAAAATGCCGAATCCAGTCCAAGCCTGTCTCGTTGTCGGTCCATCCATTGCTGGTAGGTTTAATCACCCAATCGTTCGGAAGGTCACACTCTGTGTACCAGTCAGAAAGGTGGACGGCTCCCTTTACCACAACATATGGCAGGACACACCAGCCGTCTGCATTCACGCCTTGGATAACCGTGGCCCATTCTCGGTTTCCTAGTTGAACTGTCTTTGCTTTCCCACGTCGTTCGGCGCGCGTCACTACCATAGACGGGGTGATGATGCCGATTGCAAAGCCGGTCTCGTCAAAGTTGTACAGATCCGCGTCGACAATGCCGTACTTGGCGCGTAAATTCTGCACAAGTGCAAACCACGCGTTTATTTTTTCTGGATCTTCACAGAGGGCCCTCTGG
>JACCPH010000047.1:110192-125677 GCA_014183095.1 Harringtonia aguacate | reverse complement strand
TTTTCTGGATCTTCACAGAGGGCCCTCTGGTAGTCGTAAGGACGATTAAAATGCGTCCGGAGGTCTGGTTGTCGCTTGACAAAGTTGCTTGCCCAGCGCTTTCCGACGCGTCCTGCGTCGCGCTCTGCCAGCAAAACATTGGCCATATCTTCCACGTCCGCCAACCTAGGCGGAAATCCTCGCGCATCCAAGTCGAGAATGTATTGGAGAAGAGCCTTCTCTTCCAGCTCTTTTAATTTTAAAGAGTTGGCGCGGGTGTCTTGTCGAGCGCGTCGGCCGTTCATTCTGTAACTCAAGGTTGCTAATGGGACGTCGTAGAGTTTAGCTGCGGCTCGGAGACTTAGATTTCTAGTATTTTGGAGAGCTTGGATAGCTAAGAGTAATTGACTTTCTTTTGTAGTTGGTGCCATTGTTTGTTGTAGAGAAATGTTATGTTAAAGGTGGAAGGTAGACATTTGTATAGGACGTGTTCCGCTCGCTTGTGTGTTCCGCTCGCTTATCAACTACGTTAGTTAATAATAACATTTTTAAAACATTATAAAATCATTCTTTATTTTATAACGCTTTAACACCCAGCCGCCCTCTTCGTCTCTCCTCTTTTCTTTTTTTTTCTCGTCTTCTCTGGTTTTTTTTCCTTGTTTTTTTTTTTTCTTTTTTTCTTCCCTCCCCCCCACGCTTCTTTTTTCTCCGTCTCCTGTCCTTTTCCTCCCGACCCGCCGCAGGGCCCCGCCAGCCAGCCACAGCCAGCCAGAGCCAGCCGAGCCAGCCTTCCAACCCACCCTGCACTTCCCCGCGCATCTTCCAACCCACCCTGCACTTCCCCGCGCATCTTCCAACCCACCCTGCACTTCCCCGCGCATCTTCCAACCCACCCTGCACATCCCCGCGCATCTTCCAACCCACCCTGCACTTCCCCGCGCATCTTCCAACTCACCCTGCACATGCCGTCTTCCAACCCACCCTGCACTTCCCCGCGCATCTTCCAACTCACCCTGCACTTCTCCCGCCCGCGCGCCTTCCACCCCGCCGGCGGCGCCCCCCCTGGGAAATCGAGGCGAAGAAGGGCTTGCCCTCAGCAGATCGTAACAACAAGGCTACTCTACTGCTTACAGGACCCTTTCGCACAGCTAAGTCGTCTGCAAAGGATTTGATCCCGCGCGTGTCGAAATGGCAATACGCGGAAGACCGCCGGGCACGTCCAGCCCGGCGGCGGAACCGCCTGCTAAGATACGAGGCCGAAGCCTATTCTGATCCGTCTGCAACGTGCGGGAGGCGTCGCCGCGTTCTGGCATGGATTCTAACTTAAAGGATTTGTTTAGTTAGTTTGTTTGTTTGAAGAGATTGTACTTGAAGACTTGGAAGAAAATGGTAAAGAAGAGATGGTTGTTTTTAGAAGTTGGTATGTTTTTACTTTGTTTTGATGATAATGAAATAAAGTACGTACTTATTTTAGGAGTATAGGTAAATAATTTTTTTGTTAAAATACAAGATGTAAGGAGAAATTAAAAGTTATTATTACAATTCAGTAATGTTGAGTAGAGTGCACTGCTACGGTTATGCGACGCAGTAGCGTACCTTAACGGCCATTTCCTTTGTTTATTAATGCCTAGAACCCTTAGTTAATTCGTAGTTGATCGTCGCTCTTGGCAGAGAATTCCCCGGTGCTCTCGAGAGAGGTATACGACAGGTAGGCACGATGTCAGCGGTTGTACGCGTTCTCACATTTTTATTTTTGTTCTAATGTACTTTGTATTTAGCGACGAAATAAATTGGTGAATGTTTCGTGTTATGATTGATGTAGTAAGTATGACGTAGGACTAACAGAGATATTCCGTGGTTAAATTGCCTTTTCATTGGGTCCTGCAATGATCATTTTAATGACGGTTCCTTCCTTAACCTTCTTGAATGCTTCCTCGGCCTGCTTAAATGGAACTATGCCGGAGATCAGTTTCTTAATGTCAACCTTGCCGGAAGCCACGAGCTGGATGGCGAGCTTATAGTCTCCGGAACCGTAGCGGAAGCTTCCGTGAGCAGTCACCTCCTTCAAGCAAAGCGCCATAATGGGGAAGGTGATGTCGGCAGCGCCCATGCCACCCTGGACATAAGTACCACCGTTGCGCACAACGTGCAGGCTGGCCTGGATACTCGGCTCAGCACCTGAGGCGTCGATGACAACGTCGGCACCGGCACCGAGGTCGGCGGCCGCGATGATGTTGCGCGCATTTTCCTCGGGAGTCACGCGCTGGCTGAGGTAGGTGTGGGTGGCGGCATACTCGCGGGCGAAGTCCAGCTTGGACTGTAGAATGTCCACAGCGATGACTTTGGTTGCGCCGAAGGCGCGGGCGACGGCGCAGCACAGCAGACCTACAGGGCCGGCACCCATGACAACGACTGACTGGCCGGGCGTGACCTGTGCCTGGCGGCCGATAATGTGGACGGCCACAGACAGCGGCTCGATGAGGGCGCCCTCTTGCAACGAAACCTCCTGGGGCAAACGGTAACAGAAGTCGGCGGGAGCCGTCCAGAAGCCGGTCAGAGTACCATCGATGGGCGGAGTGGCGGCAAACTGCATGTCCGGGCACAAGTTGTAGAAACCGCTGAGGCATTGCTCGCAGTGACGGCAGGGGTAACCCGGCTCAAGGGCGACGCGATCGCCGGGCTTCAGGGTGCTGACGCTAGAGCCCACAGCCACTACGGTGCCGGCAGACTCATGGCCCAGGACCATGGGGTCTTTGACAACATAATGGCCGATGGCGCCATGCACCCAGTAGTGGACGTCTGAGCCGCAGATGCCGGTATAATTGATAGCGACGAGGACATCGTGAGGAGATGAGATGGAAGGGACGGGACGGTCTTCAAAGGCCACTTCGTGGGGCCGTTTGAGGATGAAAGAGAGGTTCTAACAAAACAGACTCGTTAGGATGGACGTCGGACGGGAGGAAAGGGTATAAAGCCAAGGGTCAAGGGGAGGGACATACAGATTTTCCGTCTGTGGGGGACGCCATCATGGGCAACCGTTATTATAATTGTTGACTTTGAAAGGGAGGAAACAAGTCAGGTAGTAACAGGAGTGATGGCAGATGTAATGTTCGTTGTCTGGATGGATAAAGCAGAAGAAATAAGAGGACAGAACAAGACAGAAAAAGAACAGACGACCGCCCTTTCTGCCGGGAAAACATACGAGCGACGGAAAATTTCAACAGTCACGCATGCAAAATCACGCTCCTCCGCCCCTCTCAAAGGAGCATGCAAATTTGCCGGCTCCTAGCAGGAACACGAGCAGCAGCAGCAGCAGCAGCAGCAGCGGGAGAAAGCAACGCGCGCCGCCTGTCGGCCGTGGGGCAGGCGAAGACCGAGCTCCGGAACTAGAGCCATGACCCCTCACTAGCCAATCCGAAGCTCGGTCACCAGCTCCTAATTATCCAATTTAGCCGGGCGAATCAGGCGCCACGATGCGGATGTCCACGCGACGGTCCAGAACACCAGCCCGGCAGACGGGCATACGTACAAAGCCGCCCACAGCCACCTACCTGAGCTGCCCGCCTACACCGCCATACCCAGATATCGCGTGCGGATGCGCGTGGCAGCCGTAGCGCCGCAGACACCAATGCGCACCACCTCGCCCGGTACAATGTCGACGAGGTTGTCTGCAAAGGCTACGGCGTCGTCGTTGTCGTCGTTGTCACAATCGTCATTGTTGCCGTCGCCGACCTCGAGCGCGACGCCCTTGACCGGCACTTCGGCACTGACCTCGACGACGTCGCCAGCCGCCGACAGGCGAGCGGTCAAGGCGGCAGGCGTGGCCAGGTGCAGGTACTTGAGCGGCTCGGGCCAGTTGACAGTTCGGGCTATGTGGTCGTCGTCGCGGGTGCTGCCGGGAGTGACGAGGTAGGCAGCGATGACAGGAGGGGACCGATTGTCATAGTGATGGTGGTCATCGTCATCACCATCCTGATCGCCATTGTCGCCACCGTCATCGTTGTCGTCCCGGTCTACGTCCCCCCCGTCGACGTCCACGACTCCAATCTCGACCGACCGGTTTGCCCGCAGCATCACAGCCGGCAGACGCCGCTCCCAGAGCCGCCGTCCCGTCTCGATATCCCAGGCGCGCACGATACAGTCGACGGTCCGGTCCTGCAGGGCGAGGTTGCTTCCCCAGACCTCGAGCCGGGTATGGCGGGCCACGTCGACGCGCGAGTAGCGGCTTCGGGCGTGGACATGGGTGCGACGGGCCATGCCGACGCTGATGGTGGTCATCTCGCGCTTGATGGCATAATAAGCGTGCTTGGGGCGGCCGTGGTAGTCGCAGATGCTCCAGCTGGTCACGGGCCAACAGTCGTTCGTCTGCCAAACCAGCACACCGCCGCAATACTCACGACCCGGCCCCTGCCACTGGCGCCGCCATAGCCGGTAGGCCGCAGCCACGCACTCGGCCTGAATCAGCTGCGTGCTGTACACGTACTGCTCCAGCGGGTCTGGCCCCCAGCGAAGGTTCTCGGCCAGATACAGCGCCAGCCGCCGTTCCTGTCCGGCCGCTTTGTTGTGCCAGTCCAGCGTCGCGCTCTGGGCGTAGCGCTCCGGGTCGGTGCGGCCGCCAGCCAGGAAGCCATCAATAGTGCGCACGCTGGGCAGCGCCTCCATGCCAAACTCGGACACGAAGCGACCTGCCAGGGCCCCAAAGTTTTGGTACCGCTCCTGCGTGCCGTGCCACACGTTCCACTGGTGGATGTCACCCACCGTCGGATCACGGGTGCTTGCGCCGCTGCCACTCCACGGGCTGCCGAAATGGTAGGCCGTGTCTGGTACCAGCGCTGCACACGTCTCTGCCAGGATCTTCTCGTAGATGTAGCGGGCTGGGAAGTCCGTCTGCAACCAGTGCTCCGCGTCTTTGTCGGTAAAATCATACGTCAGGCCCTCATCCTCCTGGTACTGGTAGTCCTCGTTGTTGCCAGCCCATAATACGATGCACGGGTGGTGACGCAGCAGCCGCACGTTGGCTTCAGCCTCGCGGCGGATCGACGTTCGCAGTGCCGGCCACGCCGGGTAGTTGCCGCAGCCAAACATAAAGTCTTGCCAGACGAGCACCCCCAGCACATCGCAGGCCTCGTAAAACGCCGCGTCCTCGTACACGCCGCCACCCCATACGCGCATCATGCACTGATTGCCATCCACCACCCGCTGCACCCAATCCACGTACTGCCGGCGGGTGATGCGCGGCAGGAAGCTGTCCGCCGGGATCCAGTCGCTGCCCCCACAGAAAATGGGCACATTGTTCACCCGGAAGAAGAAGCTCTTGCCGGGCTGCTCCTGCAGCGGCGTTTGCACGAGTTCCACATGCCTCAGGCCAATCTTTTTGCTAACGACGTCCATGTCAACGTCGCCGTCACTGTCATTGCCGTCCGCCAGCAACGTCGCCCGCACTGTGTAGAGCGGCTGGTCCCCGTACCGTGCGGGGTACCACAGCGCCGGGCTGCTGATGTAGAAGGTGGTCGACACCGCACTCGTCGTTTCGTGGACGCGGACCGTCTCCGACGCTACGGTATGGCTACCGAGGGACACGTCGAACCGCACGGCTGGCGGTTGGGTCGGCCGCAGGCCCCTAACACTCTCGGCGTTCTCGGCAATCTCGACCACTGCGTGGGTCACAACAGTAGCTGACTTGAGCGACTCGTCGATGGTCGTTTCGAAGAAGAGGTCCGCAATGCGCGCGTCGTACACCTCGAGGCGGACTGGCCGCCACGGGCCGCACGTCAGCAGCGTCGGGCCCCAGTCCCAGCCCCAATGATACTGTGCTTTGCGCACCGCTAGCCGTGAGTTGTCGCCGTTCCAGCAGCCCCATTTGTGGTCTGCGTGCTGCTCCACCAGCTTCCAGCCGCGCAGATAGGCGCTATCAAATGTAATGGACAGCTCGTTGGCCTCGCCGGCTGCCCGTACAGTCGCTGTCACGTCGACACGTGCTGGCAGGAACATGTTGTCGCTCTCGAGAATCGTGTGCCCATTGAGCACGACTGTAGCAAACGTATCGAGCCCGTCGAACGCGATAACCGTTTTGCATCCACGGCTGTTGTTGCCGGTGCTGTTGGCGCTGTCGGTGCTGCTCGCCGGCGTCACGAATGTCGTCTTGTATGCCCATTGCTTCTCGCCCACCCACTGTACCTGTTCCTCATTCTTGCCGATGAACGGGTCTGGTATTTTGTTGTGGGCGAGCAAGTCCAGGTGGACATTGGTCGGGAACTGGCTGACGGGCAGCCAGTGGCTGTCGTCCAAGTCGGCCTGTTTAAACAGCCAGCCCTGGTCGATGGCGACGACGACACGAGGCGCCATGGTAAAAAGATGGGAGTGATATGGTGATATGGAGAGAGCGGGTGCTATGACAGAAGAGGAAAGCAGAAAATGAATTCTACATTACTCATTGAGATGCAGCAACAAGGGACAGCCGAGGGTAGTAGCCCTTTTTTAAATGGCTGTTTACAAAAAGGACAAGAAATCAGAGGAACAATATCTCGCTGCAGTTGGAGGAGAAATGGCCCTCGGAAGGGGAGGCGCCGTCGAAGGGAGAAGAGCTCCAACCGGGTTCTCGCCGCAATGTGTGAGGGTGTGTAATACTCGTACTCGTACATAATGTGTAGTGTCGTCAGTGCAGTTCCTTAGTGACGGCGGGTTCTGCACTACGGCAGGTGGCGGGTCCGGCAACCTGCCGCCTGTCACCCCACCTTCCCAACCAAGAATGAAAAAATGGATCCAGGCCACGGGGCATGACCTTCCGCCCCTCCTATTTAGGCTATTGGTGTGCAGACTGAAGGTCCACCATCGGGTCATTGTGCACAAGGTATGAGTAAGAGACGAGACGAGTACGGGTATTACTCGTAGTGCGAGCTTTGCAACCATCCGCAGCAGCCCTCAGCTGCTGCGACCAACAAATGAAGAACCAGACGAGTTGTCCAGACGACCGTCTAGGCGTCTACAGCAGCAAAGGTAACAAACATGTCGAGTCGGAAAGAAAATGCATACTCGTAGACATTAAGAAACGATACTTCTAGTTGTCAAAGAAACAAAGGCCAACCAAACCAAAACGCACAACCAACGCAGCACAAAATGCAGACATAATCATAAACGCAAGGGTCATGGCTCAGGCCGCCGTGCGAGCCATTGCCCGTGATATTGTTCGTCTGTCTCGGCCGTCTCCTCCCTTCCTACGACATCAACACCCGCACCCGTTTCCTCGTCGCCGACCTGACAGCGCAAACACCTCTTCCCACTCGCGCAGGGCCGTGCCGCCGCCACCACGTCTGGTGCCAGCACCGCGTCCACCGCGGCGCCTTCGCGGGCCGCCGCCCTCATCTGTTGTCATATAGCTCTTGATGCTGCCGCCGTCGCTAGCGCCGGCGTTCCAACTGCCGCCGGCGTCGCCGTACTGTATGCCGCTCATGGGGTCGTCCGGGTCGATCTCGCCGAGCTCGATCTTGGTGAGGATGATGCGCGCGATGCGGCTAAAGACCTCGTCGACGCCCTCGCCACTAAAGGCGCTGACCTCGAGCGCCACAGGCACATTGGCCGCGCTAGCCCAGCGGCTGGCCTCGGCCGCGCCGACCTCGCGACCCTCGGGTGCCACTGTCGCGCTGAGCTGTGCGCCAAGGCCAACGACGGTCGCGGGACCATTCGTATTTGTATTTGCGCTTGGGCCGGCGTCACCGTCGGCTTCAATGGTGGACGGCGACGACGACAGAAACGACGCGGAGGACGGCGTGGGCGGCGGCAGGCTCGTATCGACCAGCACGTCAGTGGCCAGGTCCAGTTTGTTACCCACCAGCAGAGTTGTCAAGTTCGGTGACGCCAGCGCGCGCGCGTCGTTGAGAAATGGCTGCAGGCTGGCAAAGGATCGATGGGATGTGATGTCGTAGACGAGAATGGCACCGGCCGCGCCGCGGTAGTAGGACCGCGACACCGACCGGAATCGCTCTGTGCCGGCCGTGTCCCAGAGCTGGAGATGTCAGCGGATGCAACCCAATGGACCAAAAAAAAAAAGAGCCGAGAGAACCAAGAGAACCAAGGGAACCAGACGAGTGCCAACACATACCTGCAGCTTGATCCGTTTCCGCCGCGCGCCTGACCCGACCTTGATGATCTTGCTCGAAAACTCTACGCCAATGGTCTGCGACGAGAGCACCCGCCACTCATTCTTGACAAAACGGTGAAGAAGACAGGACCTGCCCCTCACGGTTAGCAATTAGTAGGTATCAGGCGTACAGCTCGTCCACCGGCCCCCATCCTCTATTCCCCTACCCCCGGACAACTCACTTTCCGGATCCGCTCGGGCCCAGTAATATGATCTTGGCCAGATAGTCGTACATGCTTCCGAGTTCCTGCGAGTACGGGAGAGCTCCCAGTCAGCAACATATAAGATATTCCATGTTCCAACCTTCCCTCCGCCTCCCGCCCCTCCGTGGCTGCGTCTTAGATTGTTCGCACCTGCTCGCGGGCCGTCCCCGTGCTTTCCTCGCTTGCGCCGGAGGACCCGCGCGGTCGCGACATCGTGAAAAGAGTTCAGTCGCGTATGTCTGTGTAGTCTTGCTTCGCTTCTGTGCTTTCTCCTTGTGTCGCTATCCCCTCCAGCCCTGCCGGCCTGTCTTATCACTTGGATGGGATGTCGTGGTGTGGTCGTGAGAGGGACGCGGTGATCTCACGATAAGGTGAGAACCGCTGCTGTAGCTTCTGCGAGGCGCTGCTGAGAAAAAAAAAAGAGGTAGAGAAAGACGGAGAACAGAACAAAAGAATAGAACGATACTGTAGTACCGCAAACCAAACAGATTAAGAACAGCGGCTTTGCGGATTACAAGGTAATGCAAGGGGGGCAACGGAAACATGTCATGCGAAAGCGCTCCGAAAATAAAAAGCACACTCTCCGTGCGCGCTTATCTTTCGACACCTCTGCTGCGCCACAGTATCAGAAGTGTGGCTGTTTTGTGTCAGCGCCACTTCTGGTTCACATGCCGAGGCTTCACCCTGTGTGCGGGGGAGACAGGCGCGAGGCTGGTTCTCGCCCCGACATTCCATGGACCTTTGGGGAAGTGTGCGTTTACTTGTGCCATTGCGAGAACGATGAAGATTGACGGGCGAACCTTTATCATCTCAGGCGGGTGAGTTGAGCTTTCCAGAGGCAGGGACAGCTGTGCCTCAACCCCCCCCCGCTGATTCTGTTGCAGGGCTTCCGGCCTGGGACGGGCCGTCGCCGAGGACCTGCACCGTCATGGCGCTGCAGTGGCGCTGCTGGACCGCAACGGAGAGGACGGCCGCGCCGTGGCCCAGGCTCTCACAGGAAGAGGCGGAAGCGGAGGCAAAGATGCGGCGCGCTTCTTTGCGGTCGACGTGACAGAGACGGCCAGCATTACGGCGGCGGTCAGGGGGGCTGTCGCGTGGACAGCATCCACGGGCAAGCCGCTTGGCGGTGTGGTGCCGGCAGCTGGCGTGGGGTTTCCAGGGCTCATGCTCGACCGGAAGCTGCGGCCGCTGGGTCTGGACAGCTTCGACTTTGTCGTCAACATCAATTTGCGCGGCACCGTGGACCTCGTGCGCCAGGTGTTGCCATTTATGGCGGGGGCCGACGGCGCCCCCCACGGCCCCGACGGCGAGCGCGGCGTTGTCATCATGGTGGCCAGCTCGGCGGCTTTTGAGGGCCAGATGGGCCAGGTGGCCTACGCGGCCTCCAAGGGTGCCGTAGCATCCATGACGCTGCCCATGGCCCGCGACCTCTCCCGCCATGGCATCCGCGTCGTCACCATTGCACCCAGCATGTTCGACACCAGCATGACCGCCGCCATGACCGACAAGGTCCGCGCTAGCCTCCTAAAGAGCATGGAGTTCCCCAAGCGGCCCGGCCATCCCGACGAGTTTGCCAGTCTGGTCCGCCACGCCATCGAGAACCCTATGCTCAACGGCGTGGTCATCCGGCTAGACGGCGCCAGCCGTATGCCCAGTCGGCTGTGATGCAAAGCAGTTTGTTTTTGACCGAAAAATATAGATAGGGATTAAAAGAATCAAATGCAGACATTAGCACGATGGCCCTGCTGTGAATTTCTCACAGTCTAGTCTAGATCCTCCGCAGAACCACCTCGACCAGCACTCTGTATCTACTTCGAGGACCTCTCACAGAACCAGCCGATGGCTGTGCAAGATGGCGAATGCAAGCTGTAGACACAAGCAAGTGCAAGCATTACTGTTCTGGCGACTGTGGTTCGACAAGGAGACTACATGCATCGAAGGTCATCCTCTCCTCCTCTCCCTCAGGCCATCCTTGCCTCCAGCGCCTCGCCCCTACTCCAGCGCAAAATATTGTCGACCTGCGCCTGGTACCACGCCTCCATGGTGCTTCTCTCGCCGTAGCCTGTGTGTGGCGTCAGCAGCACCTGACTGGTGCCGTCCGTGCCCCAGCGCGTTGTGCGCCAAGGGCTGTCGGCCGGCAGCGGCTCGACGTCGAACACGTCGAGGGCGGCGCGGGCGATGCGACCGTGGCGAAGCGCATCGAGCAGATCTGCCTCGACCACGATGGGCCCGCGTGACGTGTTGACAAAGATAGAGTCTTGCTTGAGGCGGGACAGATCCTGCGCTGTGACGAGGCCGCGCGACCGCTCGGACAGCACCGTATGGATGGCCAGCACGTCTGCCCGGCGGAACAGCTCCTCGCGGCTGACGGCCTCGAATGTCTTGACTCCGCCGCTGTCCTCCACGGGCAGCCCCATGGCTGTCGCCTGTGCATCGGCCTTATCCTGGGTAAGATTCGGGCTCCAGGCCACCACCCGCATTCCAAACGACTGGTGCAGGATTTTGGCCGTGGCCGCGCCCAGCCGCCCGAGGCCCACCGTCGCGTACACCTTGCCGGCCAGCCCAAAGGGCGACAGGCCTGTCTGCCACCCGCCCGTCTTCACCGACACATCGTCCATGGCTATGTTGCGCGCCGCCGCCAGCAGAACCGCTACAAAATGCTGTGTCGTGCTGTCTGGGCCCTTTGATGATGACGACGACGACGGCCGGCCATGGTCCACTGCCCCGGCCACCGGGATGTGATGCTGTTGGAAGGCGTCCATGTCCAGCGCCAGGTTGCGGATGCCCGTTGTCAGCAGTAGCCGGAGGTTCGGCAGCCGTGCCACAAGCTCGGCCGGGAACGGCGTGCGCTCTCGCATAGTTGCTGAGTGCGGGTCAGTATAAGGAGGAGGAAAGACGGGAGAGCTGGACGGTAAGGGGGGAAGGGGGGGGAAGGAAGGGAACAGACACACATATGATTTCAAACGGCTCGAGCCGCTGCACAAGCCGGTCCTTCTCCCCCTGCGGAGTGCTAGGATGGTTGAATGGCAGGAGCGTGTCTGGGAAGTAGACAACGTCAAAGGCGGCTGGGTCAAGCGCCTTGAACTTGGACCCAGCATGGTCCTTGTAGTCGTCGAGAACTGCCACTTTGATGGGTGCCATTTTTGCACAGTGACAACTTGGTTGCTAGGAACAAGGTGACAGGACGACAGGGTGACAGGGTGACAGGGCGACAACTTAATGGCGCCTTCTGACGCCTTCTGGCGCCTTCTGGCACCTTGGTGACTTTTGTGTGCAGTCCGGGGCGGCATCGGCGAATAACAGACCAGCCATGGAGTCGACCCCGCATTTGCTCAGGAACAGGATGACGCAGTCTGGAGTTTAGCTTTGCGCCCGGAAGCGGCGGCTTTGTTCTTCCGAGAGCTCCTGTCCGAGACACCTCCCCAGGATACAGCCGGCTGCGCCTTCCCGTTTAGCCACGAGCCGTCGTCAAGCCAGTCTGCTCCTTCCGCACCTCCCCGGCAGAGCAAAATCGGAAATCGCATGTTGCCAGTGCGGCTAGCTATTCATACTGTCTAGGCTGTTTAGATTAACTAAACTACAATGCATATTACTATCTGTACTCGTACTCGTGCGTATTACACATATATGTATACAGCCGAGTTGTGCAGCCCGCCTGGGCCAAACTAGAACCATCCTGGCACAAGAGCTAGTGGTATTAACAGAGGTGTGCTCACGGAGCCTTTATTATGACCCGCTGCCTTGACGGGAGGGCAAAAAACCACCCGACCCGCACTGTGCGACCGTTGGGGGTTTGTTCACGGGCCGTTGCAGCTGAGGACCCCACTGTGACGCTGGAATGACTGACATGACGCACCAATTGGCAAGACCCCATGTTCTCGTCTCAACGCCATGTCCACAATCGTATGATTCCTCGGCCGCCTGGAGCACAGTTAATACGACAAAAGGGTTTGACTACACGCGCGCACCTGAAGGCGGTGACCACAGCAGAAATGCCGAACACCGTTATGCCATTATTGACGGCTGTGCTGAGACAAGAAACGGCCAACCTGTTTGGACGACGCCCCAGCCAAGGACAGGGATTCTCGAGATAAGAAGTGTATTTTGTCGACGCGGCTCAACAGGGACGACAACACGGGCCAGAAAGTGGACTTGAGCCCTCCTTCCCCATCCCCATATAATAGCGGTATGTCCGCTCGTGGCCGAAGACCGCCTAATGTCTTTTTGGCTGCAGACGATGACGCTATCAATTGCGCCCATCTCCATGTGATTTCCTGCCAGCAGAGCAAAAGAGGAACCAGCCAGCCACAAAAAGAGTTCCAAGATACCCGCCTGGCCAAGTGAGGCTAGAGGCTAGAGAAGTGAGAGAAGCAAGAAGAGAGGCGAGAAGAGAGGGGAGAAGAGGGGCGAGGAGAGAGCAGCAAGTAAAGACGGCCGGGAGGGGCGGACAGGCCACCATGCCCACGAGACGGCCCGAGACGACCACCGCTTACCTCGTCGGCGGCGGCATTGCGTCGCTGGTCGCCGCTGTCCATCTCTACTACGATGCCGGCGTGCCTGCGCACCAAATCCACATCATCGAAGCAGCTGCCGTGTCGGGCGGTTCCATGAGCAGCGGTGGCCTCCCCGCAGGCGACGACGCTTGGCAGCGTGGCTACGTCGTCCTGGCCGCCCGCAAACTCAACTTTTCCTACAGCTGCCTGTATGACACGCTGGCTAGGGTACCATCGACACGCAACCCGGGGTATACGGTGCTTGACGACGTCCGAGGCGTGGCCGACGATGTGCCGGCGGCAGACGGTCGGGGTGGGCAACCTGGCGAGACTGGACGGGGCGGGCAGGCCAGACAGACCGAGCAGGCTCCGCAGACCACCCAGTCCACCGGCAGGACCGGTTTCCCTGCGCGGCTCGTGGCCCAGGGTCTCCATGGCCCCGACATTGTCGACGTCAAGAGCATGGGCCTTAAGCCCGAGGAGCGCATGGGCCTGCTGGGGCTGATTCTGGAACCCGAGGAGTGTGTGGGCGACGGACAGATCCAAGCGCATTTCAAGCCCGACTTTTTCGAGTCCAAGTTCTGGGACGTTTGGGCCAGCCTCTACGCATTCCAGCCGTGGCATAGCGCCGTTGAGTTCCGCCGCTACCTGCTGCGCTTCCTGCACGAGTTCTCCCATATCAGCACGCTCGAGGGCATCGATCACGCGCCTCTCAACGACTACGAGTGCATCATACTTCCCTTGGAGCATCATCTGCGGAGCCTGGGCGTGAATTTTCAGTACAGTAGGTTTCTTTTCAGGGGGAAACTTGCCATTTCCGGGAGGTTTTACGTGCTAACGGTCCAGACACGCAGGTGCTCGACGTGGGCTTTGCCACTGGAGACACGATCTGCGCGAGCCAGCTGCGCATGCGGCACCGTGGAGACGATGCCGATCGCCTGATTCAGGTTGGCCCCGACGACATTGTACTCATCACGCTCGGCTCCCTGACAGCGGGGGTGGGCTTTGGCTCCAACGATACGCCGCCACCGCCGTTGCCGAGCCAGGAAGCCATCATGGCCGACCCAGGCCCCGTGTGGCGGTTCTGGGCCGAGCTGGCCAACCCATGCCACAACGCCCACTACGCTGCATTTGGGCGGCCCCAGCGGTTCTACAGCCATATTTCCAAGTCGTCGTGGCTGGGCTTCACGGTGACGCTGTCGGGGACGGCCACGGCGCTGTTCCGCTATCTGAAGGCGTGGGCCGGTTACGAGGACCACGACCACGGTCACGACCACAGCCATGACAACGGCCAGGGCCAGGGCCAGGGCCGGGGCCAGAGCCAGAGCCAGAGCCACAACCACGACCACGACCGCGTTGCGCAGGTCGATCTCCCTCACAGCCACAGCAGCCCCCGCTGCCACAGCAGCTTCAGCAACAGCAACGGCCCACTCATCACGTTCCGCGACAGCCCTTGGATGATGTCCATTACAATGCCGCGCCAGCCGTACTTTACGGGCCAGCCGGCGGATGTTTGCGTGCTCTGGGGCTACGGGCTATACCCGGACCAGGAGGGTCTGTTTGTGCGCAAGCCGATGATGGCGTGCACGGGTGCGGAGATCTTTTCCGAGCTGCTGTCCTACCTCGGGCTGCCAGGGGAGGGTGTGCCCGGCCTCGGCAGCAGCAGCAGCATCAGCAGCCTCAGCAGCCTCAGCAGCATGGGCAGCGGCATCAGTGGCGGCATCGCCAGCGGCGGTGGTAACAACGACAGCGGCAACGGCGGTGGTAACGACAGTGGTAACGACGGCGGCAACGTCATCGACATCGCAAGCGGCGCCGTCACTACCATTCCGTGCCTCATGCCGTTCATTGGCAGCCCCTATCTGACGCGCTCGGACGGCGATCGGCCACGTGTGCTGCCTGACCCCGGCGGTAACCTGGGACTCGTCGGACAGTTTGTCGAGATGGACCGCGACGTGACTTTCACAATGGAGTACTCGGCACGGTCGGCACAGACGGCCGTGTTCGGCCTGATGGGGCTGGACAAACCCGTGCCTGCGGTGCACCGCGGCGATCGGGACGTACAGGTGTTGGGCGAGATGCTTATGACGATTATGAGCTGACGGACTCGGCGGGTATTGGCGAGAGTATCAGAGGCCAGACCAGCAGGCATGTATTATATTTCTGGCGCGGGACGAGGCTCAAAAGTTTTGCAAGACAGAGCCAGAACGCCCCCCCCCCTAAAACGCTAAAGAGCAGCGACGCGTGTACAGCAGCAACAGAGGCTGGGGCAGAGGCAAAAAGTGTGAAAACAGGCTGGAGCGGGACAACCGAAGCAATCAAAGCAAGGTGATGTTAAAAAAAGCCGATGAGTTTGCACTGGGTGAGCTTGTATGAGCAAAAAAAATGAAATGAGCGGTAATAGGGCAGAGAGGGAAGAACAAAACGGAAGGCTCATGAGACGAAGCAATTGAGACGGGAGACCAAAAAATAAAAAAAACTTTAAGCTTGACAAGAGTGGGACTCGAACCCACGCGTGTTTCCACACTAGCAAATTCAGCAACCTGAAGCTAGCGCCTTAACCGCTCGGCCATCTTGCCGTTGAGCTTGCAATTCAGGGGACTTGATTGTCCACAAATAGCCACAGATGAGGGGCTAGCGCTTTTTTTTTTTTTTTTTTTTTTTTTTTTTTTT
>JACCPH010000047.1:0-110182 GCA_014183095.1 Harringtonia aguacate | reverse complement strand
GGGGGGGGTCTCTCGTTTTTATTTCCCCTCTCGGTGCCGACACAACAACCTCGCCTGCGGGAGCGTGTGATGCGATCATATGTGCTCTGCTCCAATGGTCGCTGGGATTCATACTACTACTTTGTTTTTCCGTCTTCTGGGTCACCACACCACTGCCGCAAGCCATCGCTGGCCGCTGCGTAGGACTGCCGCATTGTCGTTGTTCTCGAGCCGTGCTTGTTTCGGCGTCAGCGTCGGCGGTCCGCACAGGAGCAGCACCTCCGCATCCCCACCACAAGCAATGACCGCCGTTGGTGACTCTCCGCCGGGTGGCGGCGGCGGCGGTCTCGACTTTGGCAGCATGCCACGCACCTACGACAACGCTCTGTACCTGCTGTCGCTGCTGTCGACCAACCGTGACGTGACGTCGCTCTTTGAGGTCGACAAGATCAGTGCAGCTGGTGCAGCATGGCACGCACCTACGACAACGCTCTGTACCTGCTGTCGCTGCTGTCGACCAACCGTGACGTGACGTCGCTCTTTGAGGTCGACAAGATCAGTGCAGCTGGTGCAGCTGGTGCAGCTGGTGGTGCCGCCAGCACGGTGGCCGACGACCTCAATTCGCGTGCCATTCCTGAGATGCGCGCGTGGCTGGCGCGCGCGGGCTACGCCGACCCGGCACGCGACCTCGCGGGGCTGCGCTGCGTGCACGTGGCGGGGACCAAGGGCAAGGGGTCGGTGTGTGCGTTTGTGACGGCGATGCTGGTGGGAGAGGCGGAGGCGGAGGCGAAAGAAGCGGGTGAGGCCGGCCGCGATGCCAAAGCCAAAGAGACCATCGGCCGCGTCGGCACGTACTTGTCGCCACACGTGGTGTCGGTGCGCGAGCGCATCTGGCTCGACGGGCGGCCCATCTCGCGGGCGCTGTTTGCGCAGTACGTGTTTGAGCTGTGGGGCCGGCTGAGCGAGGGCCCCGGTCTGGGGACAGGACCCGCGGATCCGGACCCGGACTCGGACCCCTTTGGACCCCACACCAAGCCGTTCTACTTCCGCTTCCTTACGCTGCTGGCGCTGCACGTGTTTGTGCGCGAGGGCGTGCGGTCGGCCGTCGTCGAGTGCGGCATCGGCGGCGCTTACGATGCGACCAACGTGCTCCCGGCCGGGGTGGTGACGGCGACGGCGGTGTCGCGCCTCGGCATCGACCACGTGGCCATGCTGGGGGGCACGCTGGCCGAGATTGCGTGGAACAAGGCGGGCATTTTCAAGGCGGGCGTCGCGGCGTTTACCGTGACACAAGGGCCAGCGGCAGGGCCGGCCGGCGCCGCTCCGGGAGAGGGGCCCTCTGACCAGCAGGCCGCCCTGGCTGTGCTGCGGGCCCGCGCTCGCGAGCTAGGCGCCCGTGCCCTCTACGAGATCCCTGCCGCAGCGGTCGAGCGCTGGCCGGGCGTGCCGCGGCCGGCGCTGCCGGGGGCCTTTCAAAAGTACAACATGGCGCTGGCGGCGGCAGCGGCACGGTGGCATGTGAGAGTGTTACGGGGTGAGCATGCCTCCGACCCCGACCCCGACCCCGACCTCGACCCGGCCACCCTGCCTGCCGCTGCCCGTGCCGCCCTCGCCACCGCCACGCTGCGCGGCCGCTGCGAGCGCGTGGCCGATGGGGCGGTGCCGGGCGTCGAGTGGCTCGTCGATGGCGCCCACACGGCCGACAGTCTCGCGGCGGTGGCGGCATATTTTGCAGGGCCAGCCGCTGCGACAGCGACCAACACCACCACCACCACCTGCCCACGACACGTGCTCCTCTTTACCGTGCGCAACCGTGACGCTGGAGCGCTGGTGCGCGCACTCGTCGCCGGGACGGCCGACGCAGATGTTGCTGCTGCCGACTCTGCCAGCCCCGTCCTCTTCGACGACGCCCTCTTTGTGTTCCCGCCCGACGACGCTGCCGCCCGCGACGCCGCCCTGCAGGCCATGGCCGACGTCAGCCCGCGCACGCGCACCAGCGCCTGGACCGACGCAGCCGCCGCCGTCGAGCACGTGCGTCGGGAGATGGCGGGTCATGGCAGCCGTGGCGGGGACGGCATCCAAGGGGACGGCATCCGAGAGAGCGGCAGCCCAACCTGCCGCGTCCTGGCCACGGGCAGCTTCGTGCTCGCGCGGGCCGTGCTGCAGGCCCTCGGGACAGGCGGGGAGGACTAAAGGGATGGCGTCTGGTCGCGGCGGCGGGAGTAGACGAACCGACCCACGTAGAGACAGCACTTTCACACACAAAAAGTCACCATGTGTTGGGGGGCTGCCAGTCTGTTCTGTTCACACACGTAACAATATACCCTCGAAAAGCTTCTACCAACACCGGCTATGCTTGATCCAAACTATGCTGCCCAGTCCGCAAGGGTATCCGAAAAGGAAGAAAAAAAAAAAGAGAATGAACGTGCTGACAAAACGAGAACCAAACAAAAAACAAAACCAAAAACAACCAACTGCAACGCCGTGCGCCGGAGACCCCAAAGCAAAGACCCAAAACAGCTCTGCACAACCACGGCCTCACATCACATCCTCACACAACCAGATAACCAGATAATCACACAATCAGTGCAGCCGTGGACTCCGCCGCCGCGACGCGCTCCGCAAAAACGCCGCCGGCGGCACGTTCTCGCGACCGTCTGCGACCAGGGCGGCTATGGACGTTTTCGTCTTGGCCTGCTTGTGGGGCTGCGGGTGTGGGTGCTGCTGCTGCTGTCGAGTACTGCGGCGGAAGAGCGGCAGCGAACTGTTGTTGTTGCTGCTGTTGGTGTTGGTGTTGGTGTTGTTGGTGGTGGTGGTGTCCTTCCCTGTGCTGCCTTTGCCGTCGTCTCCGTCATCGGTCACGACCTCGATGCTGTCGCCGTCGGTGGTCGCGACTTTGATGCTGTCGCGGCTTCTGCTGATGCTCTTGCCATCGTCCTGCTCCCCGTCAAGAACTGCCGCCGCCGCCAGATTCGGGTTCACCTCTCGCAGGCTCGTGATCATACCCGGCGGCGGGGCCATCGAGGCGGCAGCGCCACCGCTCGGTGACGCGTCCGACGTGTCGGGGTCGTTAAACACGACCGGCACGGTGGACGTCTTGGTTGGCGTGGGGTCGTCAAAGACGACGGGCACGGTCATGGTGACCGCCTTGGTCGGCGTCATGGCCGCGTCGGGGATGTTGATGCTGATGCTGCTTCGGATGGCCGTCTCTCGCATGTCCCCCACAATCACCTCACGCGCCGCCGTCCGCGGCAGCTCCTGCGGGTAGCGGTACTGCGTCTTCTCGGGCGTGTCGCCCGTCGGCACATACTCGCGCAGCGCCGTCGCCGCAACGCTCGCCTGCAGGTCGCGCAGCGGCCCGCAGAGCGCCGCCTCGGCCGGCTGCCAGCTCGCGCGCAGGCCGTCTGCGCCGGCCTCGACGGCGGCGCTACACGTCTCGGCGCGGGCGAAATCGTCGCGCGTGCGGCCCGCGAGGCCGGTGCAGCAGGCGGCGGCGGCGTCGGTCATCTTGGCGAGCGAGGCCTCCTGGGTGGCGTCGTGCTCGTCGTTCTGGGCCGTGGCCCGCGCCACCAGCGCGTCCAGCCCCTGCATCTGCACGGCGAGGTCGGTCATCTGCTCGTCGACGACGCGCACCGTCTCGGCGTGCACGGATCGGGTCGTGTTCTGGATGGACGTGCTGCGTTCGTTGGCGGCCTGCTTAGTCAGCAAAAGAACAGGCAGAAATCACACACGACAAACGACGACGACAAAAAAAAAAAAAAACCCACCGTCCAGTCGTCCTGCAGCCGCGCCTTGAGGCTGTCGCGCGACGTGCTCACGTCCTGCACGACGCCGTCCGCCGCGGCGTTCCACGCGTCCATGCCGCGGCCGTACGCCGCCAGCTCGCCGGCCAGCGACTGCTTCGACTGCAGCACGCGGGCGCGGATGCCGTCGGCCTTGGCGGCCAGCCGCGTGGCCTGCGCGTCGGCCTGGGCGCTGAGAAGGCTGCCCATCTGCGCGAGCAGCTGCTGCCGCTCCTGCGCAGCCAGCCGCCGCTCCTCGGCCACGGCTTCCTCGATCTGCGCGGCCACGGCGGCGCTGGACAGCAGGGCGTCCTGGCTGGCCGCCTCGACCTGCCGGCGCAGGCTCTCGGACTCGCTGCGCTGGGCGATGACGCGGTGCAGCAGGTCCTCAAAGGCCGTCTTGCAGTCGCGGCCGAGGCCGCTGTACGAGGTGTGCAGCTGGCTGTGGAACGCGCCCAGCTCCCGCACCACGTCCTCGGCGATGCGCTCCGCCGCCGACGCAATCGCCTGCAGGCTCTCGCCCACGTGTTGCTGCATGTGGGCGCGCACCGTGCCGATCTCGCGCAGCACCGTGTCCGTGTCGCGCCGGGCCGTCGTCTGCTGCGCCTGCATGGCCGCCTTGGCCGTCTCGAGCGCCGCCAGCCCGGCGTCCAGCTGCGCCTGCGCCGCCGCCACGCTCTGCTGGCCCGTGCGCACGAGCGACTGCACGTGCTCTGCCACGGCGGCAATGTGCGCGTCCTGCGCCGCCTGCAGGCCCCAGATGCGGTCCTCCACCAGCCGCGTCACGTCGGCCACCTGCGCCTGCGAGCCCGCCCACACGTTGCGGTTGACGCCCTGCAGGTCCGACTTGCGCCGGTTCTTGGCCCGCAGCCCGTCAATGTCGTCCACCGTGCGCCCCAGCGTGCTCAGCAGCTCGCTGCCAATCGCCGCCAGCTCCGCCTCCGTCGCCTCGTGCGCCTGCCGCACCCGCGTCTCCGCCGCCAGCGACCGCCGCGTCGCCGCCAGCACCAGCTCCGTCTCGTCCAGCACCGCCTGCGTGCCGTCCAGCTGCGCGCGCGTGCCCTCGTGCTCCTTTTTCAGGCCCATGAAGCTCGACGTCAGCTCCAGCAGCTCCTGCAGCTTGTGCCGCAGGTTGTTCTCCATCGTCTCGATGCGCGCCGCCTGCTCCTCCGCCAGGATCCGCCGCGACTCGCTCTGCACCGTCATCTCCTCGTACGCCTCGTTGGACAGGTACACGCCGTGGCGCTGCCGCGTCACAATCAGCTCGCTCTTGAGCTTCTCAATCTCCGCCGAGAACTCCCGCAGCAGCGTCTTCTTGTTGAGCAGCTGGTTGACCTGCGGCTTGTTGCGAATGTTCTTGGCCCGGAACGCGTAGTCCAGCGTCGAGATCGTCTCCTCCAGGTTGCTCTTGGCCGTCGAGATGGTCGCAATGATGCACGTCTTGGTCCGGCCCCCCAGCGAGTCCTGCAGCAGCCGCGTCAGCTTCGACTCGCGGTACGGCACGTGTGCCGTCCGGTCCACCAGCGCGTTGATCACCCGCCCCAGCGTCAGCAGGCTCTTGTTGATCAGCCCGGCCTCCGCCGCCCGCTTGTTCTCCGCCCCCGACCGCTGGATGTTCTCGCTGCCCGCCAGGTCCACCAGGTTGAGCTTGCCCGTAATGTAAAAGTCCTCCCCGTTCTCCGCCACGTGCTTCGTCTGCACCGTGATCGTAAACACCGTGTGGCTGCGGCTGCTGAGGTCGTTGCACTTGGTCGCCGCCACCTGCCGCCGCACGCTGCCCTCCTGCAGCCGCTTGATGCCCTCCGCCGCCGTCGCAATGTGCCGCTCCTCCATGCCCTGCACCACCGTTGTCGCGTGGCCCTTGCGCGAGTTATCGTCGTAGATCTTGAGCTTGGCCCCGTTGCCCTCCGCGTCGGGCGAGAGCAGGTCGCGCAGCTCCTCGTTGTACAGCTCGATGAACGAGCAGCGCACGATGCTGTCCGTCTCGTCCACCCGCAGTTTGTTGAACAGCGACTGCAGCACGCGCGGGATGATGCCGGCCGCGTCCGTGAGCAGTCCCAGCGTCTCGCTCATGTCGCCGGACATGGTGTACGTCTTGCCGGTGCCCGTCTGGCCGTAGGCAAAGATGGTGCAGTTGAACCCGGTGAGCATCTGCCACATTAGTCTGAGAAGAAGAGAGAGAGAGAGGGGGGGGGAAGAAACAGGACAACCCACCTGCTCCAGAATCGGCTTCACCACGTCGTCAAACACCATGCTCTGGTCGGCCGCCGGCGAGAACACCCGGTCAAAGTTGTATGTCTTGTTGCTGAGCGCGTTGGGCCCCATCGACAGCTCGACCACCTTGCCCTTGGCCCCGTCCGTCGTCACCACCACCGCGCTGTTTTCGCGCACCTCGCGCTCGTTGCGCCCACGACACCGCACCACCACCGTAATGTTGGTCTCATCGCCGGCCGTGGCCGACCCGTCCGCGTCCGCGGCCTCGAAATCGCGCTCCTTGCGCTTCGTGCCGGCCGTCGCCGATGTCGCCACCGACATGAGCGAATCCGCCGGCGACACGGCGCCGGCGCGGCCAATGCGCGAGGCCATCGCCGCCGCTGACGACGAGGGGATCGACATGCTCGCGTGGTGCCGCACCGTCGACACGCGTTTTGTTGTTTGCCGCACGCCCGGTCGCGACGCCGCCCCGGTCCGCTGGCTGGCCGCCGCGTAGGCATTGGTGGCCCGCCGCGAGGGCTGTTCCCGTCCGATGGGCATCGGGGGCAATGTGATGATAAACGGAGTGGGCGTGTTGTGTCTGTGTTTTGTAGCAGAATGAGCTGATATGGATAAGAAGAGACGAGAAGCCCAAAGCAGGAAAAGAAACGAAAAAAAAAAAAATCGCAAAAGACGCGAACGCTATTCGTATGTGAACTCTGACAGGGCTGACGCGGGAGAACGGCGAATCCCTGGCTCCAAGACAGGGTAGCTCGATAGCGCGTGGGATGGGTGGTTGGACAGTGCTGAGAATGGCGCTGTTGACATTCTGCACCACGCTGTTGGTCAACAAGGGTGCATCACCGTGGCAACAGCCACAGGCAGCCACACGTACACCCGAAACAGCTAGCGTCCTAAGCCTAGATGCCCCACCTGCCCATCGCTGTGACCGCTGCAGATGACGTCTCCGCCCATACCCCGCCACGCCCATGTGTCACGGGTCGTACAGGCTGCTGTGCGAGTGCTCCTACTCGTACTTGCAGGCTTTCCTCTTGCCGTGTTACGGCTACAAATACGCGTCGATCCGGCACCCTCCTCTCTCTCTCCAGACCTGACTGTGAGACCTGACTTCTTCGCCATGGATTCCTGACTGCTCATCACTGCATAGACAGCATCTGCACCCGCTCACGCTGTGGTTCTCGCCTAGAATGTCGCTCTTCACAGCTCAGCTGCATCCCGGGAGGGCCCTGGGCTTTCTTGGTGCGTGTCTCGATTCTGTCTCGTGTCTGGCACGCATGGGCCTTTTCTGTTTCGACCTCGGCTTGCTGACTGCTGACCTCCAGTCCTCGGTGCCTCGCTGCACGACGTTCTGACGCGCCTCAAGGCCGAGCCCCAGCGCTTCCCCAAGCTCGACCTAGCCTACTCCCTGACCGAGCCCATCCGCGACCCCGTGGTGCTGAGCCTGCCGGCCAACGGCCTGCGGCTGCGCTTCGACGGTCCCGAGCAGCGGCTGCGTCTCATCGAGATCCTCGACTTTACCAAGAACCACATCACCTTCCGCGAGCAAAACAAGGACCGCGACCTCGTCAAGCCGCCCGCCCACGGCGACACGCCGGCTGCCGCTCCGGGAGGGCCGACGTTCCGCCACATCTACTCGCGGTTTCTGGGGCCGACGTACGAGGGGGAGTTCATTCCGGGGTCGCCGTGCCCAGACGGGCCGCGGGCCGCTGAGAGTGGTGGCGATGGCGACGGATCGGCCAGCCCGATGGGCACTTACGTCTTGTCATACCCCGGCGTGGCCTTTACGTTTCCCATGGCGCCGTCGGCCTACGCGCCCGGCAAGGACGTGGTGTCGCTGCTGTCGACGCCGAGCAGCCTGGCGGCAGTGTCCATGGCCGTGTTCAGCGGCGACTCGTGGGCGCAGGCACGCGAGCACCTGTGGACCGAAGTGCTTCCCGGCATCAAGTCGTTCAAGGCGCTGGCGCCGTCCGCCGCCAAGGGTAAGGACCGCGACAGCTCGCCCGACGAGATCTCTCTGGTGCGCATCCACGGCGGCGGCTCGCTGCAGATGTTCCGCCGCTGGTCGACGACGTCGTTTTGGATCCGCCTGGGCGAGACCACGCCGCAGGAGCTCGTGGCCGAGCTGGGGCCGCCCGACGCCATCTACCGCAAGAACGACCAGCGCATGTACATCCACAAGATCCGCACAGCGAGCAGCAGCCGGACGCAGCCGGGTGGCGGTGTGAGCGGCGGCGGTGGACTCCGCGGAGTCGGCGGAGTCGGCGGAGTCGGCAGCGGTGTGAACGGCAACAGCGCCGACGTGTGGCGGCGCCGCCAGGACGACCACCTCACCGACACCGACCAGTCGTCGGTGCCGACGGCGTCGGAAGAGGACGACGAGGACGACGAAGCCATCGACGACGAGTTTGCCGGCAACGTGTCGGGCGAGTGCTTCTTCAACTACTTTTACCTGGGCTTTGACGTGCTCGTGTCGACGCCGGTGCCGCCATCGCAGCTTCCCCCAAAGGGACGAGGACGGGGACAGGAACAAGGACAAGGACAGGGACAGGGACAGGGACAGGGACAGGGACAAAAAGAACAAGGAGACAGTAGCCTTGCCGGTCCCCCCCTCAAGTCAGGCGCCCCCGACCAGCTCGTGGCCACCAAGCTCGTGCTGCACGGCAACGTGCCCGGGTCGTACCCCTTCAACCGCCACCGCCGCTGCCGGTGGGAGATTGCCTACCTTGGGCAGACGGCGGCGCCCGCCAGCTCGGAGACGCCGTTTGCCCAGATGGAGGAGTGCCTGCACGGGGCGTGGAAGGCCATCTACGCGTCCGACGACGACGCCCGCCAGCGCCAGCGCGGCATGGTGCTCAACCGCGGCTGGGGCGACAGCCCGGGCAGCAGCATCGAGCTGCTCGGCGGCTGGGAGGGCCACAAGAGCGGGGCGCTGCGCGGCGTCAAGGGCGCCGAGGACTCGACCACGACGCTGTACGGCTTCCCGGGGCTGGTGTTTGAGGTGCTCAAGAACGGGCTGGTGAGTGCGCTGACGGTGTTTTGACATTTTGGTGTTTGGAGGTCTCTTTTTTTTTTCTTTTTTTTTGCCAAGGACTGGATTTGGCAATGGGGCAGGCGTTTTGTGGCGCTCTGGGCATGGTCTATCCACACGCATTCTCGCATATTATTACACAGAAATGGCATCTTTTTTCCACGACAAATGTCGCCTC
The DNA here is from genome assembly GCA_014183095.1 of Harringtonia aguacate. Classification (NCBI taxonomy): domain Eukaryota; kingdom Fungi; phylum Ascomycota; class Sordariomycetes; order Ophiostomatales; family Ophiostomataceae; genus Harringtonia; species Harringtonia aguacate. The sequence goes on along the minus strand of JACCPH010000047.1, from coordinate 101,001 downwards.
CTGTCTCGTTCTCGTATTTGTACGAGCCCGTAATATCGCGCGCATCTCTATAGGACGAGTGCTCTCACCTCGCTTAGTGCCTTTTAAGCTTCTTACGGGCCCCCTAATCAACGGCTCAGGCCCGCTAGTGCGGCTTCCCCGCTGCACACAGCGACTGCACAGCCCCCCCTGCGCGCTAGGTTGACCGCTGGCGGTCTCGGAACTGCTGCCTGGGATTTTTCCGACCGATCGTCCTGGCATGGCCGCACTTGACGCCCAAATAATTTCGTTGTCACATGAAGTCATCCAATTCCGCCGAGCCATCGTCCAATCTTGTGCTGGACCGCTGCGTCTCTGACGCATTCCACGTCACGGAGCTCCAGTTTTTTTCTGCAGCTGTATCCTCTCTCACGCCTCGCATGCCCGAAAAGATGGTGCGCCTCGATACTCGCACCCGACAGCTGCTGCGATAGCATCGACTTTTCTCGGTCCTCGTCCGCGGAACATGTGACGGCTCACGACTTCAAACATCCCTCCCCTCTCATCTCTCTCTCTCCCTCTCTCCTCTTCCGTGTCTCCTGCGGTGACGCTGATCACAGGGAGCACGCCATACCATTTCTTGTCCTCCTCCACACATGGCTGGCCCCCTGGAGGCCAGAGGCCTGCTGAGGCCGGTGTCGACGCAACCTCCCCCCGAAATGACCCCTGCCACGACCGCTGCCGACATGCCCTCCCCGGGCCTGACCTCTGGCCCGTCACTACCACCGCACACCCCTCCGCCCCGAGGCTGGACATCGACGGTGCTGCATCGAACGCTGCCCGACGACGCCGTTGCCTCTTCGTCGTTTTCGCCGACCAGCGAGTCGGCCTTTGCGTCCGTTATCGGCCGCAAGGGCCAGCCCAGCTCGTCGCCAGCCAAGGCCGGGACACACCGATCCTCGCACCGGTACCATGGACACCACCATCGGTCCAGCGGGTCGTTTCTGTTGCAGGGTGCATTGGACAGCTCGGCCGGCTACGATGCGGGTGTCGGTGGCCGGTCAGGCCCCGTGAAGCCGACCAGCCGACGAGACTACAATGACGCGCAGGCAGGCGACAGCAAAAGTCCCGCTGGCCCCGCCGGCCGCCACAGCAGCAGCAGCAGCAGCAACGGGCGCGCAATGAGAACGCCAGCTCCACCCGAGCCGCTCCTGACGGGTCCAGCCACCTTGGCAGCCTACGGGACGCCAGGGGCGGCTCCGATTTCTGCCGTGGCGGCCCACGCAAACACTGGCGGGAGCAGAGCAGAGCGGAAAGCAGAACGCACAGCGGAACGCACAGCAGAACGAACAGCAGACCGAATCGCAGAACGGAAAACAGAATGCACGGCAGCACAAACAGCAGAACGCAGCGAACAACTTTCTCAAGCACGGAAGCCGAAAACAGCCCGCACTGCAGAGATGGCACCGGCACCGCCGCCTGGGCTGCTCTCGCCGCCACCCAGCCAGCCGCTCGACCTCGACTCGGCCCAGATTGTGAACATGGCGCTGAACCTCAGCGAGTCGCGCCGCCTGGCCGCCAAGCGCGCCATGTCGCAGCAGCTGCCGCCGCGGCTGGCACCGCTGCCTGACAGCACCGTGGGCGGTAGCCTGCGGCAGCAGCTGCAGCAGCAGCGGAGGCTGACGCGGACGCTGTCGCCGCGGCCCGACCGCAGCATGGGCAGCCGGGTGATTTCGAGCCAGTCGGGCTACGGCCACGGCCACAGCCACAGCTACGGCAACGCAAGCAGCCACGGCTACGAAGCCAGCCCGACGCCTCGGTCTGGCACCCCCCTGCAGACGGCCTTGGAACCCCTGCACGAGGGCAGCGCCACGGCCATCACGGGGGCCACCGCCGGCAGCCCCTACCGCTACCACTTCTCCAAGTCCACGCAGTCGCGTGCGCAAAAGGCCAAGGACTACCTCGAGCTGCAGGCCCAGCAGCGCCGCCTGCTCGGCCTGGTGCCGCCTCTGATGCCGGCACCGCCCCCCTCGCGAGGCCGCACGTCCAGCATGGGGTCGCCGCCGATGTCGTCGGCCGGGTCCGGGTCCGGTGCAGTTCCTGCGTTTGGCAGCCTCGGCGGCAGCAGCGGCGGCGAACTTGCGCCACCGCCGGCACCGCTGCTGCCTCTCGGCCGGCCGTACAATCCGTTGCAGTACATCCGCAACCGCAAGGTGCGCGCACGAGAGCGCAAGGCCGTGGACGGCGAGGCGCAGGGCTTTGGGGACGTGGTCCGGACGACGGAGTGGGTGGACGAGGTGGAGAAGTGGGTGCAGCGTCGCGAGAGTCAGAACCAGAACCAGAACCAGAGCCAGGGCCAGAGCCAGGGCCAGAGCCAGAGCGAGGCCGGCACTGGCGGTGCGGCTTCGCTGCCGCCTTTTGACAGTGCCGACGAGGCCGCCGAGGCCCTGCAGAGCGCGCCCCCATCGGCCTCGGCAGCAGTCGCAGCAGCCACGACATCGCGCATGGCCGGCTCTGCAGCCACCAAGCCGAAGCGGCCGCGCGTGGACTGGTTCGTCGAGCCGGCCGACATGATCGCCGACCTGTACTGGCTCGAGCAAAACGACAACAAGAAGCTCGTCGAGGACCACCACTGGCGCCGCGTGTTTCCGCAGGACGCGGGCGCGTACCGGCCGCTGTCGCGGCGGGCCGAGGAGGCGGCGGCGGCGGCGGCGGCCATGTCTACGGAGCAGCTGCAGCAGCAGCAGGATATGGTGGCGCCGTTTCCATCATACGAGGCCGACGTGGCGGCTGCGGGGCTCAACCCACTGCCGCTGCCGCAGTCTGCCTCGCAGCTCCCTGCGTTTGAGCGCGCCGACGAGCACGGCCTCGGGTCGGCACGCGACAGGGCGCGGCTGAAGCTGCACGAGATCAAGGGTCTGCACCACCGCCACAACAGCAGCTCTCTGGGCGGGGGCAGCGCCAGCGGCAGTGGAGGCTACGACGCGAGCCGTCCGCTGGGAGGCCGCCCGGGCTCGATGACGGACTCGTCCGACTCGGACAGCGACTGGCTCAAGAAGCGGAGCCGCCAGCGCGGCGACACGGCCACGGCCATGGGCGCAGAGATGCTGCGCCGGCAGATGATGGAGCTGATTGCCAAGGAGAGCCGCGAACGCGAGCAACGCGAGCGAGAGCGAGGAGGCGGAGGAGACGGAGGAGACGGCGGGTCGGGCTCGGTGTCTCCGCAGACGCATTCTCTCCACCGGCAGACGCTGTCCCAGGATTCGACGGCGCAGGGGAGGAGGAGGATCGGCGCGTACCTGTCCGACACGGACGAGAGGCCGACGCCGTCACGGCGTCCGTCGACGGTGCCGCCGCCGCCGCCGCCGCAGGGGTTCGTGCTGCGGACCGAGTCTCCCGTGCGGTCGGGCCGGGCCAGCCTCGAGGTGCCCGGCACCGGCACCAGCGGCGGCGCTGCACGGCGCGGGTCTGCCGACTACTACGACTCGTCGCGGCCGACATCGCCCGAGCTGCGACCCGTTCCGGGAGACAGTGTCGGTGCCAGCGTCGTGGGATTTGTGCCCGCACTGGGCGGCGATCTGTCGCCGCCCGCCAGCCGCACGGCATCGCCGCCGCGCAACCGCTTCAGCAAGGTCAAGAACATGTTCCGGGACCACAGCCGGGAGCGTGGCGGCGACAGCAGCGGCGGTGGTGGTGGCTACGGCAGCAGCGGTGGCGGCTATGGCGGCGGCATCGGCGGCATCGACCGCGTCTCTGAAGTCTCCGAAGAGAAGGAGGAGTATCCCGAGCCCTTTATTCTGCGGCCTCCCGACGAGCCATTTCCATTTCCGGTTTCTGCTCCGGCTCCTACCCCAGCTGGTGTTCCGGTTGCTGCCCCTGCCCCTGCTCTCGCCCCTGTCCCCATGGCGATGGCTGGACCAACCGGATCGACAGCCGCAGTCGTCACCAGTGCGGCGGTCGCCGGCGGGTCCGCAGCCGAGGTGCAGAAGCTGTCGGAGCAAGACGAGAAGCCATCACAAAGCCCGGTCCGGAAGTCGTCGGCGCCGGGGCCGGCGTCGTCTAGCACTGGCCTCGCGACGGGCGTGCTGACTATGCACAGGTCGCACACGAGCGTCAGCAGCCTCAGCAGCAGCCTGCGGCACCATCGAGGCGATGACGGCGGTGGCGGCAGCGGTGGCAGCGGCGGCAGCGGCGGGAGTGGCGGCCCGGGCACTGGATTCCGCGGCTTTCTGCGCGGCGGGCCTCGCATTGACGCGGTGCTCCGCAACGGCGTGACCAAGGTCAGCGACCTGCTGTGGCGGCGGGATTCGAATTCCATGGTGGGGGGTGCGAGCGTGGGCGCGAGTGCGAGCGCGAATGCGAGTGCGAATGCGAGCGAATCAGCGGGCGCAATGGCGGCCGATGCGCAGGGAGACGAGTCGCCTGACGAGGGCGACAACAACAACGACAACAACAACGACGACGACGACGACGATGACGACGACGAAGACGGCGGAGCGCTGACGCGGGGCCGCTCGAGGAGCTCGATATCGCCACCGCCGCAGCCGTCGACCGCGTCACACCAGAGGATGCGAAGCCACGACGAGACGGGCCGCGAGAAGAAGAAGCACTACCTCGACGTCATGCCGTCGTTTGGCCACGGAGCGGGGCAGGGGCAGGGGCAGGGGCAGGGGCAGGCTGGCGAGGATCCGCAGCTGCAGCCTCTGTCGCGGCCGCCGAGCCGGCGGTCCGCCCGCTTTGAGCGTCTCAAGCCGCCGCGCATCGACGTCAGCGAAGCCTCGCCGGGCGGCACGCCCATTGACCCGGCCATGCTGTTCCCGTCCTCGGCAGACCAGCAGCAGCAGCAGCAGCAGCAGCGACACGTCTCGGGGGCGTCCATGTCGGGCAGCGACCCGCCGTCGCGACGCAGCAGCCGGCTCGGCAGCGTGTCGTTTGCCGGTGGAGGCAGCCGCAGCGCCAGCGGTGGAGGGGGAGGAAGCAGTGGTGGTGGTGGTGGTGGTGGTGGCAGTGGCGGTGGCGGTGGCGGTGGCGCCAGCACGAGGCCGGCCGGAGTCGCGGCCGCATCGTCATCCTTCCCGCCGCTGCCTCTGGGCTTTGGCTCGTCGACCAACGGCGGCATCGGCCTGGGTGTGGGCATGGGCCTGGGCAGCCGGCCGCGGTGGTCGCTGTCGCAGCCGCCGTTGAGCCGTGGGTCGCTGACGCGCCGCGAGCTGGCGCGGCTGCGGGCGTCCATGTTCAGCTCGACGGTGCTGGCGCGGGAGCTGACGCGGCGGGCGAACCAGCCCGTGGTGCTAGGCAAGAGCGCGCCGGCCGTGCGGCGACGGCGGCGGCAGCGGCGCATCCGCCGCGTGGACAGCAGCAGCGGCGAGGTGGTGGAGGAGGAGGTGGCGGTGGACGACATGGTGGACGACGACGTGGCCAATCTGGCCGATCTGGGTGATCTGGCCGATCTGGATGATCTAGCTGGCGACGTGATCGGCGACAGCGCGAGCGGCAGCGTCAGCGTCAGCCTGAGCGGCAGCAGCAGCTTTGTGAGCGCGCTGGGTGTCAGCGGGGGTGGTGCGGGCGGTGCGGGCGGCGGCGGCAGCATGGAGATGGACAGCGATGCGGCCGCCGCTGCGGCTGCCGATTCCTCCTCCGACGAAGGCACCGTCATCATCCGCGGCAGCAACGGCGAGGTGCTGACGTGGGCCGACATTGCCGCCTGCGCCCGCGACCCGGACGAGCTGGCCCGCCAGCCCGTCGCCCCCGTTGCTTTGTACCCCGTGGCGGCGCAGGTGCTCTGCGACGCCATCCAGCGGTCGGGCCAGGCCTGGCAGGCGGAGGCGACCACCTTTGCCGGCACCACGGCCGCAGAGCTGCGGCTGCAGGTGGCCGCCCTGCGCACGCGCGTCTCCGTCGAACTCTCCGGGCTGGCCCGCCAGGCCGCCGACGAGGCCGACGACGTCAGCCGCGACCTCGTCGCCGTCCAGCGCCTCAAAGTCAAGCACGTCGAAGACCGCATCGAGACCATGCTGCGCCGCCGCCGCCGCCGCTTCCGCTGGGTGCGCCGCGCCGGCTGGCTGGCCGTCGAGTGGGTGCTCGTCGGCTGCATGTGGTACGTCTGGTTTGTCGTCATGCTGGCGCGCGTCGTCCTCGGCCTCGGCCGCGCCGTCTACGCCTGCGTGCGCTGGCTGCTGTGGCTGTGAGCCAGTCATTCCCTACAACACACAATGATGCTCTGGCGTCGTCTCCAAGACTCCATTTCTTATTTTTCTATGACTGTGCCGCTCTGGCACTCTCTATCTCTCTTGAACATCTCCTTTGTGGCATTGCGTTCTCTTCTGGGCAGTTGCCTTTCTGCAGGTTGGACGATACCCAGAGACGACTTAGATAGCGTTTGTCGTGCTGAACGTTTTTTTTTTGCGATTCACCCATTCTGGTTCGGCTATTAATTACTGGCTATGCTTCTATACGAAATCTATTCCTTTTTTGAGGTGACACAAGAAAAAAGTAGACGGCTAAGAATTAAACAGAATAAAAAGAGAATAAAACAGAATAAAACAAGACAAAAAAAAAGACAACCGCCGACAGTGGCAGAGAATGGCCCCCCCCCCTTCCCCCTACTCGATGCGCTTCTTGCCCTCCTCCGCATTCGAGTACCACGCAGCGCTGAGTCCACGCTCGTGCCGCGCCACAAACGAGCCGATCAGCGGGTCCTTGCGGGCCTTGCCGAGGGCGTCGCGGTAGTCCTCGACGGACGCCGGGCGGGGGATGAGTTTTGGCCAGTTGACCTGGGGAGTTAGCGGGGAGGGTAGAGGAAAGGAGAAAGGACAGAGAAACTCACATATAACGCGCCGCTGCGCACGATAAAGTTGGCGCTGTAGAGGGCGACGGCGGTCCAGAAAAAGAGAAAGATGCGCAGGGGCAGGACGGCAGCGTCGGGCAGGCGGCGGGTGAAGAGGCCGACGAGGACGAGGAAGACGCTAAAGGCGAGCAGGTAGGGGACAGCCTGGATGAGGGCGGGGCGGCGGTCGGCAAAGACGCGGGTGGTGCCGACGGCGGCCTCGCCGGGCAGGTAGGCGCCGAGGAAGAGGTCAAAGGCGTCCTGGCGGGGCCCGTCGAGAAAGTTGTTGCGGCAGTAGCGGGTGATGGCGATCTGGCCGTCGCGGAGAGCGCCGAGCTTGGTGCGGCGGCCCAGCCGGGTCATGTCCGTCTTCATGGCGCCGGTGCCGGCATAGCTCATGGCCACCGTGTCGGCATTGTCGGCCCAGAGGTTGCGGTACAGCAGCTCAAAGGCGGTGTCGCCCTGGACGGGGTCCAGCAGCGTCGCGCCGCGCGCCATGAGCCCGAGGTCGGCAAACATGCGCTCCAGCGTCCACCGCGCCAGCAGGCTCTGCACCACGTTGGTGCGGTCCAGGCAGTCCATGCAGTTGGTCCGCACCACCGACGTCTGCAGGTTGCGCACCTCGAGCCGCCCGCTGCCCGCCGCCGCCCGCGTGTCCGCCGCCCGAAAGTACTGCTGCGCCAGCAGCGCGTCGTGCATCTGGTCCAGCAGCAGCCGCGCCCGGTCCAGCCGCATGCCCTTGGTCTCGCTGTGGAAGTCAAAGTAGATGTAGTGCACGCGGTCAAACACGGGGTCGCGGGCGCGGCGCTTGGTGGGTGCCGCCGATGTTGCTGCTGCTGCCGCTGCCGCCGGGTCGATGGTGTGGAACTCCTCGCGCGATCGCCCGTCGCTCTTGACCCGCTCGCTGGGCGGCGCAGTCACCATGTGCTTCACCATGCGCTCGTACGCCTCCTTGACGCGCAGCTCGCGGCCGCGCTGGTTGACCAAGTTGACCAGGTAGTTGTCGCCGTACAGACGCACCTGCTCCGCCAGGTGCGCGCTGGCCGCCGGGAACGCCGCCTCGATGCCGCGCACGTCGCTGCGCACCTCCAGCCGCGGCGTGTACTTGAGGTTGTTGATCTCGCTCCAGAACACCGGCACGCTGCCGCGCGTCTGCACGTACGACAGGACCTGCGTCTCGAGCCCGCCCGCTTTGCTGCTGTTGCTGCTTCTGCCGCCGCCCACCAGCTGCCGGCCGCTCTGCATGTCGCCCGACCCCGAGAACCCCCCCAGGCTGCTGCCGCCGTCGTCGTTGAGCACCACCACCTGCTCCGTCTCGTTGTAGTTGGCCACGTGGCCCTGCTCGTCCATGCCGCGCGCAAAGAACCGCGTGCCGCCCCGGAACCGTGACCGCCGCGAGATCAGCACCAGCGTCAGCGCCCGCCCCCGGAACGTCGTCGGCCGGATCTCCAGCATGCCAAACATGACCGGCAGGATGTACGGGTCCACCTTGGGCTGCGGGCCCGGCTGGCTGCGCGTGCCGCGCATGCGGAAGTCGATGAGGTCCGACTGCACAAACCGGTTCCAGAAGAACCGGTCGTCTGCCCGCATCCACAGCGGTAGGCCGCCCAACCCGGCTGCCGTCCCGGCCGCCACTGCCGTCGCCAGCGCGTCCTGCTGCGCCGCCTGCCGCTGGAAGCTGTTGGTGATGTCGAGCGTGTAGGAAAAGTACATGGGGCCCGTCGTGAGGAAGCCGCGGAGCAGGCTCAGGAAGCGGTCCTCGTCTGGCTCGCGGATCTGCCGCTCGTGCACCGGCAAAAAGTCCACCGCCACCACGCGGTGCACCATGTGACCCTTGAGCCGTCCGACCGGCTCATCCTTGGTGATGACAATAACGTATTTGTCTATGAGGGTCAGAAAGCCGGGAGAAAAGCTAGGAGAAAAGCCGGGAGACAAGGAGAAAAAAAAAAGAAAAAAAAGAAAAAGAAAAGAAACACACCTAGCCGCAGCTGGATCACGCCCAGGATGCCCTTGATGCTGGAGATGCGCGTCACCCGCTTGCCCGACAGCAGCGCGGCCTCCTGCAGGCGCACCTCGCCCGTCGGGCGGTCAACCGTCAGCGCCGGGGCATCAGGGGACGACGGCGACTTGAAGATGTAGCAGTCTGGCGCCGCCTGCACGTTGATATCCCGAAACGGCAGAGCCATGTCGAATGCGAATGTGGTCGAAGAGGGCCGAGGAGGAGAGGGAGGCGGAGGAGGGGAGAGCGGTGTGGGCGTTCGAGTTGGCGGTTGCGCAGGCGCGGCGTGGTGGACAGGTGTTGCTCCTCGCTGCTGTGTGTGTGTGTGTGTGCGTGCTAATATGGCATTTATTCTATTATGTAAGGATACACTTGGACAGCTGTCGTCACTGCTGGCCGGCGCTAGCGCGTGTGCGAGCCAAGCATGTGCGAGAGATACGGCACAAATAAGCTGGCACTATCACGTGTGCCAGCTGCACAAAGTGCTAGCGTCTTGCTGACTCACATGACAGCCACCGCCCTCCCCCGCCCGCCTACGACGCACTGGTAATTTCCCGCCGTGCGCAATCGCTGTCTGACGCCACTATCTGGGACCCCCCAAGCCACTAAAGCTGTTGCTGATTCGTTTCCTCACAAGGCATCAACGAATTCTGACCTCCTCCCCAACCATTACTGCCGTGACGCCACGACCAGCCAACGGACATCGAGCGAACCGCGACCGACCATTTACCCTCTCTGTCGTCTCAAGCTACCCGCCCCCCCTTCCCCCCCTCGGAGCCTTCAACCGTCGCTGTCCGTCTCCGGCGCAACCGATCCCATCGTTTTAGCCTTTGCCGCTTTCCTCTGTCTCCAGGCCGTGTACCGGTCCGTCGAACGAGGCTTTCCTCCGAATCACAACCATGGCTGCTCGCGGTCCTCCCGGTGCACGCGGCCTAGGCAACCGCTTTGCCCAGTTCAAGCTGGTCCTGCTGGGTGCGTTTTTATGTTCTCTTTTTTTTCTTTTTTTCTTTTTTCTTTTTTTCTTTTTTCTTTTTTTTTCTCTTTTTTTTTCCGTTTTATCCTTTTTTGTTTTCTTTTCATTTGTTGTTGGGTGGGAATGTTCCCTGCTCCTGTTCTCTGCTAACTGCTTCAGGTGAATCGGCCGTCGGCAAGGTACTGATCACTGACCACCGACCACACCACACCACACCACCCCCGTCCACGTCTTGCTAACGTCGTCAGAGTTCCATCGTGCTCCGGTTCGTCAAGGACCAATTCGACTCGTACCGGGAATCGACCATCGGCGCCGCCTTCCTGACACAGACCATCTCGCTCGACGAGACCACGACGGTCAAGTTTGAGATCTGGGACACGGCCGGCCAGGAGCGGTACAAGTCGCTGGCGCCCATGTACTACCGGAATGCCAACTGCGCCGTCGTGGTCTACGACATTACGCAGGCGGTGAGTCGTCTCCTCTCGTCTCGTCTCCTCTCCTCGTACTGACCCCACAGTCCTCCCTCGACAAGGCCAAGGCCTGGGTCAAGGAGCTGCAGCGCCAGGCCAACGAGAACATTATCATTGCGCTGGCCGGCAACAAGCTCGACCTCGTCACCGAGCAGCCCGACAAGCGCGCCATCCCCACGGCCGACGCCGAGGCCTACGCCAAGGAGGCCGGCCTGCTCTTCTTTGAGACGTCGGCCAAGACGGCCGAGAACGTCCAGGAGCTCTTCACCGCGATAGCAAAGAAGCTGCCCCTCGACCAGGTCGGCCCCGGCCGCCCCCGGCCGGGCCAGCGGCCGGGCGTCAGCCTCACCCCGGACAGCAGCAACACCCAGGCCGCAGGGCAGTGCGCCTGCTAGGCGCGGCTGGACAGGGTGGAGAGCTCGTTGTCGTTGTTGATTCCCCCTTCCCCCCCCCCCTTCCCCCCTCCGGACCCTTTCCTACCTACGGACGAGACGCAATATATAGACTGAGCAGCTTTCTCTCCCTCCTGTGTCGACGGAGGACAGCCCACACACTCTTGTCTTTTTTTCTCTCTTTTTTTTTTCCATGTCTTTGTCTGGTGTCTGTTCTGCTCTGCTCTTCCGTCCATCTGTCTTTGTTTTGTATCCTTGGTCTCTTGTGCCTGCTGTATTACCTGCTGTACCTGCTGTACCTGATGTATTGCCTGCTGCGTTGCTGTGTTGCCTGCTGCCTGATTTCCTCCGTTGTCCGGTCGAAGACTCGCGCGCCGTCAGACGTCGCTCGCCGTCGGCCGCCTGCTCTGTTTCTATCGCTGTAGCCGTCGTTGTACTGTACGCAATAGACCTGGCATATAGGTTGCGCAGGGAGCCGTGCCGTGTGCAGTGTGCAGTGCAGTGTGCAGTGCAGTGTGCAGTGTGCAGTGTGCCATGGCCCATGTAATTTCTCATTATTTTTTGAATTAATTTAATTGTGGCTTTTGCCGAGATTTATCCCGCATCCGTCCCTTTTTCGGGCCCTCAAAAAAAACAGCCAGCCAGCGGAGCTAATCAGCCCAACGCGCATCCAACGCACCCGGCCATTGCATCGACTCCGTCCTGGTTTTCCTTCGTTTCTGGCCTTCTTTCGCTTCCGAGGCCCTTTTTTCATCTATATTTTCATTTTCTCCGTCCGTGCCATCCCTCTCTGCCCCCGGAGCTCGCCCGCCATGCTGCGGACGTCCCTCCAATCCGCGCGTGCTGTGCGCAGCCGGCCGTTGCTGGCTGTGGCTTCCGCCTCTGCGTCTGCATCCGTGTCCACCTCGGCTTCCGTCTTCCGTCCGGCGGCCGCATGCGCGACACGCCCATGGCGCCCGGTGGGCGCGGCCAGCAAGGTAAGTGTGCACGAGACAGCGACGATGGGAGTTGTCCCCCCCCCCCCCCCCCCCACACCCCTAAAAGCTGACAGCAAACGTGTCGCAGCGCCTGTTTTCCATTTCGACGCCGAAAGCCATGACGCCAGCTCCCTCATCCTCGTCCTCGACGCCGGCACCGCGCCAGGGCGGCTTCTTCCGGAAGCTGCGCAACTACCTCCTCACGATCTCGATCCTGGGCGCGCTGACGTTTGGGGGCGGCGTGTGGTACTCGCGGGTCAATGACACGTTCCACGACCTGTTTACGGAATACGTGCCGTTTGGCGAGCAGGCGGTGCTGTACCTGGAGGAGCTGGACTTCCAGAAGCGGTTCCCGAACATGGCCGAGCGCGTGAGTCCGAGCAAGCCGCGAGACACGGGCACGAATGTGCGCGTGCCGGCCCAGAGCGGCGCGTCGTGGCGGGTGGCCGACACCAGCAGCCGGCAGTCGGCGGCGGCGGCAGAGGTGAAGGCGGCGCCAGCTGCAGCTCCGGAGAAGCCCAAGGCAGCCAAGCCGGCGAAGGCGGAAAAGGCGGAAAAGCCGACAAAGGCCGTCAAGGCTGCGGAACCGGCCGCCAAGACCGAGGCGGAGCCAGCACCGATACCGACGCCGACGCCGACACCGACACCGGCCGCAAAGGCTGACGACGCCACCCCCGCCGCCGCCGCCGCGCTGTCGTACCGGCCGCCCGAGGTGGACGAGCCGTCGCGGTGGCCGCCGGCGTCGCCGATCGACCCGCTGGCGGTGCGGGACGCGGCGGAGCCGGTGGTGCAGGACGTGGTGCACATGCTCAACGACATTATCACGGTGATCAACGCGGACAAGGCGGGGGCCAAGTACGCGGGGGCGATTGGCAAGGCCAAGGAGGAGGCGAACCGGGTGGGGGCCAAGATCCGGGCGATCCGGGCGGCGGCGGAGGCGGAGGCGGCGGGCCAGGTGGCGGCGCGGACGGAGAGCTTTGACACGGCGGCGCGGGAGCTGGTGGACCGGGTGGAGGCGGCGATGGCGGCGCAAGAAAAGGAGTGGCGGGCCGAGGTGGACGCGGAGCTGGCGGCGGCGCGGCAGCGGTACGAGGAGCGGCTGGCGGTGGCGACGGCGCGGGAGCAGCAGCTGAGCGCGGAGCGGCAGAGCAACGCGCTGCTGGAGCAGGCCGTGCAGATGACGCAGCAGTTTGCCGCCGAGCTGCAGGCGCACGTGGAGCAGGAGCGCGGCGGCCGTCTGGGCCGGCTCGAGGCGCTGGCCGCGTCTGTGGCCGACCTCGAGGCGCTGACGGCCGGCTGGACCGACGTGGTCGACGCCAGCCAGCGCACGCAGCAGCTGCACGTGGCCATTGACGCGGTGCGGGCCAAGATGGCGTCGACCGAGGATGCCGCCGCCACCACCACGGCCACCACCACCACCCCCCCCTTTGTCAAGGAGCTCGTCGCCATCAAGGAGATCGCCTCGGCCGACCCCGTCGTCGACGCCGCCATTGCCTCCATCCCGCCCGCCGCCTACCAGCGCGGCCTCACGTCGCCCGCCGGCCTCGTCGACCGCTTCCGCCGCGTCGCCGCCGAGGTGCGCAAGGCCTCGCTGCTGCCCGACGACGCCGGCGTCGCCAGCCACGCGTCCAGCTACGTGCTGAGCAAGGTGCTCTTCAAGAAGCAGCCGGGCGCTGGCGACAGTGACACCGACGCCGCCGCCGACGACGTCGAGAGCATCCTCACCCGCACCCAGGCCTTCCTCGAGGAGGGCAACCTCGACGGCGCCGCCCGCGAGATGAACGGGCTCAAGGGCTGGGCCAAGACGCTGAGCCGCGACTGGCTCGGCGAGGTGCGCAAGCTGCTCGAGGTGCAGCAGGCCGTCGATGTGAGTTTCCATGTTTCCCTGTCTTGTCCTTTCTACGCCCTCGCTAACAAATCCCTACAGGTCATCACTGCCGAGGCGCGGTTGCGGAGCCTGCAGCTCGAGAAGAGCGCGTAGTCTGTCTCTGTCCCTATTTTCTTTTTTTCTTTGTCTTTTTTTTTTTCTTTGTTCAACCCTGTATGCTTGAAACCCTGTATACTTGATCAGATCGTGGCCGTGTATGAACGGGTGGAGTGTAAAATAAACAACTATAATAGATGGTCTGTGCTGCTGCTGCTGCTATTAATTATTACACCACAGGCAGAGGCTTCTGCTGCACGCTCGGCCTGCTCGGCCCATCTGCGGCGGCGCGCATCTGCCGCTTCGCCCGACGTCGCTGGCCGGCCGCGTCGTCTTCCTGGCGCGCATCCTGGCCGCCGCCGCCGCCGCCGCCCTCCCCGTGCACCAGCTTCAGGTGCCGCAGCATGTTGTAGCGCCGCTTGAAGCCGTCCAGCGCCCGCGGGCAGTCGGCGTGTGGACACATGACAAGCCCGACCAGGCTCTGCAGCAGGACGGCCGCTTCGCGCGACTGGACTTGCGGCGGTTGCGTCTGCGATGGCCGCGGGTTAGATGGCCGCGGTTTCGATGGTCGTGGTTTTGATGGCCGTGGCTGCGGTGGCCGTGGCTGTCGGGTTGCTACGTCGTCATCCTTGCCATTGTCGCCCTCCTCCTCCTCCTCCTCCTCCTCCTCCTCGGGCACCGTGTAGCGCTGGCCGGTCGGCCGCGGCTCGTATGTCGTCCGCCGGTAGGTGTTGCCACCCAGACCGCCCACCACTGCCACCTTCGCCGGCAGCGTGTCCACGGCCATGCCCTGGCCAAACAGGTCGGCGCACCGCTGCGTTGCCCGTCGCACTGCCGCCGCGTCGAAGCCGGCCAGGGCTGCCGCGCCCAGCACGTCGCTCCAGTCGCGCAGAGCACGTCGTGTCAGCGTGGCCGTGCCGTCGTGTCTGCGCTTTGGCGGAGGGAGGCGGGCGGTCTTTCTGGTTGCTTTCTGCTGCCCTGTCGTTGCCTTGCTCTGTTCCACTGGCTGCTCTGCCTCTGGCTGCTCTGCCTCTGGCTGCTTCTGCTTCTGCTGCTTCTGCGGCTTCTGCTCCTCCGCCGGCTTGTCCTCGTCGAATACGGGAAGCCGACGATGGCCCTCGCGCGCAATTCGCACCAGAAACTCCCGCTCTGTCTCGCCCGGTCGCCTCTCCTGCTGCTTGCGCGGACGGCCGCCACGGCGTTTGGGCGGTGGGTCCGGCTGGCCGACCGCCGCTGCCGCATCGGCCGGAGCAGACACCAATGTTTTTGTAGGCGTCTCTGCCGCCTTCTTCTTCGGCGGCTTGGCCCTCCGCACAGCCCGCGACCGGCTCCTGTCTCGGCTCCTGTCTCGGCTGCGGCTCAAACTCCGCACAGCCCGCTCCCGCGGCGGCCGCCGGCCTCGTCTGCCTCGCATCGGAATCGGGTGGCGCAGCGGGCCCACGTGGGCCGCCCGCGCGTGGTGCAGAACCATGAGTGTTGCGTCGAGCTGCGACAGCAGGTGGCGGATCATGGGCTGCAGGATGGCCGTCGAGAGGTCGTCGTCCGACGACACCGTGGGCCATTGTGCGTCTGCGTCGTCGCCTGCACCTGCATCTTCATTGCCTGCCTCTGCCTCTACCTCGGCCGCCGCCGCAAACTCGCTGCGCTGCCGGAACCGCTCCTTGGCAAAGCGCAGCACGAGCGCCGTCAGCATCTCCTCCAGCAGCCGGCTGGGCCGCCCGTCTGCCGGCGGCAAGCGTCGGGGCTGCACCGTCCCGTCTCCCGAGACCGCGACCGCGACCACCTCGTGGACGATCGGCCGCTCTGCCGGCGGCACCTTGTCTGCACGGACCGGCCATGCCACCCACGGCCTGCGCGGGCCCCAGGAGAGGCCGCGGCGGTGCGGCGTCGGCGTCGGCGTCAGCGTCAGCGTCAGCTGGCCTCCATCGGAGTCGACGGCCCCTTGTCCCTCAACGCCCTGCTCGGCGCTCTCCCGCTTCAGCATCTGCTTGAGCGAAAACGCGTTGAACAGGTGCAGCGCCAGGTCGCTGCTGCGCGCCTGGTCCATGGCCCGGGACACGAGCCGGTCCCGCTCCGTGAGCGCCAGCCACGTCTTGGCGTCGCCGCGCCACCGGTGGGCCCCCGGGGCGTCGAGCTTGTCGGCGTCGGTACCGGCGCCGGCACCGCGCTGCGCCGTGTCGTCGTCGTCGCCGTTGTCGTTGTCGTTGTCGTCACCAGTCCTCTCGTCGGCGAAGCGCACCACGCGCCGACTGGACCGGTTGCTTTGGCCGAGTTGGCCAGGTTGGCTGCCCTGGCTGACTTGGCTGGCTTGGCTGGCTTGGCTGCCTCGACTGCCGCCCCTCGTCACCGTCCGCGTGCCCCTGCTCGCCTTGGCGTGTTCCCTAGCCTTGCCGATGGCCTCCCGCAGCTCGGCCTCCGTCTCGACGGCCAGTCCGTGTGCCACCGCCAGGTCACCCGCCCGCTTCCGCTTGCGCACCTCCAGCTGCGGGTGCGCATGGGTCCGGCCTGCCGCATCAGTGGCAGTCCGCTTCTGCACGTCTTCAGCCCGGCCGCTCGTCTCGTGGGCCCCATTTTGCAGGCCATTTCGCAGCGCTGCAGACTTGGTTTTCGACTTTGTTTTTGGCTTCTTCTGCTTCGCACTCGGCTTCGCATCCGACGCCGAGGCCTGCGACTCTCTCGCCTTCTTTTTCTTTTCCGCCGCACTCTTCTCCGCCGCTTTCTGGCCCCGGCCGCGCGTCTCCCTCTCCATGTCGCGTGGTGTGGACGGCTTGCGTTGACGTTGTTTGTTTTGTGAAATTTAGTGGGGCATTTCTTGGTTGATGAGCCTAAACTTCCTCACTCAACCACTCACTTCCGTCCCCAATTCCCTAATCGCTCTGCACTCATCTGTCCACGCTTGCTTGCGTGCGAAAAGTTGGAACATTTACAGTTTGAAATTCAAGTTCCTATCTATTGTCTGAAGCGGTACATGTCCACCATCAACACAGCCAAAATCAGTAACGCCTGCTTTTATTGCTCGCCTTCTCTCCTCTCTCCATCTCTGTTCCTCTGTCACTGTCCCTCTGTCCCTCTGTCCCTCTGTCCCTCTGTCCCTCTGCCCCTCCGTCCCTCTCGCTCCCTCTCGCTCCCTCTCGCTCCCTCTCGCTCCCTCTCCCTCTGCCCCCCCTCTGCCCCCCTCCCTCTCTCTCCTTCCCCCCCCTTCTCTCACGCCTTGCCCGCCTTGGCCTGCTTGCGCTCAATCTTGCGCCGCTTCGCCCGCAGCTTCTCGTCCTCGGCGTTGCGCTTGTTGTTCGTGTACATCATCTGCTCGTAGAGCCTGCGCTTCTTCTTGGGCAGCATGCCCTTGGCCCGCTCCAGCTCCTCCGCCCTCTGCCGCGCCTCCCGCGCCAGCGCCTTGCGCGCGTCCGCCTTGGCCTGGGCCCGCGCGTTCGCCGTCTTGCCGTTGCGCACCGGCTTGCCCGCCAGCTCCGCCTCCAGCTCAATCTGCCGCTGCAGCGCCGCCGCCGCCTCGTCCTCGTCCTCCTCGTCGGCCACGTGCTCCTCCACCTTGGCCTTGGGTGCAGCGGCCTTGCTCTTTACGGCCGACTCCTCCTCCTCGTCGCTTGCATCGTCATCATCCTCCGATCCGGCCACGTCCATGCCATTGTCGTCGTCCTCTTCCATCTCGTCCACATCCTTCTTGGCCTTTTGAGTCTTTTGCGTCTTTTGCGTCTTCTTGCTCTTGGTGACCTTGTCTTCCTCGTCCTCCTCATCCTCGTCCTCATCCTCGTCCTCGTCTTCGTCCTCATCCTCAGACGCCAACGCCTCCGCCTCGGTCTGCTGCTCCTCCAGCGGCAGCGCCGGGTCGTACTGGCCCTGCACGCTCTTGACAAACGGACTCAGGTGCGGCGGCAGCTGAGCCCCCGGCGCATACACGTCCGGCTGCTGCAGCTCCTCGGCGTTGATGCTGTCCCACACCCACTGCGGCTGCACATAGATGCGGCCCACCACGCGGCGGTTCGGCCCCAGCTTCTGCGCCGTCTGGTTGTCCTCGCCCTCGTTGTCCTCGTCGTCCTCCGCCGCCACCTGCACCGGCGGCCGGTCCACAATCTGGTGCGTAATGGACGGGTCCAGCTCGTTGGTCGTAAACGCGCCCGCACCCAGCACCGCGTCCCAGCCGAGGCGCTTGCAGCCAAAGGCCCGCAGGATGAACTCGAGTGACTGCCGCGGCGTCTCGCGCGACAGGAAAATGGTGCACTTGGAGAAGAGCGCCCGCGGGCTGCTCGTGCTGTACGACGGCTGCGCCAGCTGGTCGCCGCCCGCCAGCACGGGCTCGAACTTGTCGATGGCGTCCGTGGGCGGCTGCTGGTCGTCGTCGTCGGCAGAGGCCTCGCCGTCCGTCTTTTTCTCACTCTTGTCCTCGCTGCCCACCTCCTCTTTCTTAAGCTCTTCGACCAGCTTGTTCACCTCGGCCTGCACCTTGGGGTCGGGACCGGGCGTGGTGGCCGTGGTGGCCGCCGCCGCATTACCGTTGGTCAGCTGCTTCTGCCCGTCGCCAGCCTCAGTCGCGGTACCACCGCCAGCTCCCTCGAGAACAAAGGCGGCGAGCTCGGCCGCGCCGTCGTCCTTGGCCTGGTCGAACTTGGGCGGGTACTTGAGCCCCACCGACGTGTACAGGCGGAAGTTGACAAAACCGAGCAGGGCCATGTAGAACTCGATAAAGGTGCCCATGATGCGAAAGTCAATGTCGCCCACCACGCGCTGGTTGAACTTGTACGGCACCAGCCAGAGCACCTCTTCGCCCTGGATGGTGGCCTGGTAGTAGATGCCCTTGATGGACAAGAACGACTTGCGCAGGCTGTGCGACACAATGAGGTAGTGCTGGAACTCGAGGCACAGCCGCTCGCAGCGCGCAATCATCTTGGCCGGCACCGCCGACGTCGACGGCAGGCTGGCAAAGAGGAACAGCATCGACAGGCAGTCGTCCAGGTCGCGCAGGGCGTCCACAAACGTCGGGTAGCGCTCGCGGATGACGTGGTCCAGCGTGTACCGCGAGCGGCCTGTCTTCTCGGGGCGCGCCGCGTTGCGCTCAAAGCGCTGGGCGTCCGTCACGTCGCCGCGGCCGAGCGCCCGCGAGATCTTCTTTTCCAGCACCTTTTGCTCGCGGAACTTGGCCACCAGTGGCTCGTGCAGCAGGTACTGGATGTCCTTGGTGTAGTAGAACGTCGTCGACGCCGTCGACGACCGCGACACCTTCTTGCGGCTGCGCGGCTCCCGCGGGTAGATGCCCTTCCAGATGCACAGCTTGCGGAAGTCGGGCAGGCTCAGCTGCAGCTTGCGCACCGCCTGGTTGCGCGTCACATAGTTTCGGGTCGCCCCGACCTGCCCCTTTTTCTTTATCCGCGGCATCTCGACGAATTGAGGTTCGGGTGGTGGGTGGGAGGTGTTGTATGGACGTCGTATGGACGTCGTTGTCTGCTTGTCTGAGGACGCTAGATTTCTCTTCTCTACTGGGCTACTACTTTTTTTTTTTTCTGCCGGAAACTTTTTTGGCCCCACAACTATCCTCTGTCGTCCTCACCGCCTTTTGTCAGCCCACTAGCCACAGTAAGCCTCCAAGCCACAGCCCAAGGTAAGGTTATTCTACAGTGGGGTTTGCCGAGACCCGACTCAGCCAACCAGCGCTGGGCGCGTCGCCAAAAAGGCCATCATTAGCTCTGAGCTGTCCTCCTTTTTGAGGGCCCCCCCCAGTTCCCCCCTCAGACGTGTTTTGTTTCCACCACGATTCTCCTCGCACGACATGCGCATTGGAGGGCGATGAATGGCGGAAATACCATGGCCTTTGGGAGAACGGCCGGCCTCTACGTGGCTGCAGCTGCCGTGCGGCTTGTGCTCTTTAGCTGCTTCTCGGGGCTGCCGGACCTCCTGACTGGGCGCGTCGAGATCTCGACGCCGGTGACGAGCTTCAAGCGATGTAGGTGGATGTGGATGTGGATGCGGATGCAGATGCGGATGCGGACGCAGATGCGCGCGCGCCACGGCCCGGATCATGACGGCTGCTAACCAGACCGACCAGTGCAGGAGGGCCTGTTCCTCTACAACCACAACGTGTCGCCCTACGACGGCGGCGTCTACCACCAGGCACCGCTGCTGCTGCCTCTCTTCTCGCTGCTGCCCGGCGCCCTGCCCATCTTTACCAACCTCCTCTATGTGGCCGTCGACCTGCTCAGCGCCCATGCGCTCGCGAAAATTGCCGACTCGGGCGAGGCCGGCGCCTCGGCACGCTTCACGTCGCCGCGCCGGGAAAAGCGATGGAGCGGATTTGTCATTGCTGCTGTGTAGGTTTTCCCTCTCCCTCCTTCTGTGCCCTCTCCTCCTCCCCGACTGGTTCTGACGCCGAGGCTAGCTACCTCCTCAACCCCTTCACCATGGCCACGTGCATCGGCCGCTCG
Source organism: Harringtonia aguacate (assembly GCA_014183095.1). Lineage (NCBI taxonomy): Eukaryota > Fungi > Ascomycota > Sordariomycetes > Ophiostomatales > Ophiostomataceae > Harringtonia > Harringtonia aguacate. The sequence continues at coordinate 81,051 of JACCPH010000047.1, read as the reverse complement.
ACGTCCGTCTTCACCACCTGCTCCATCCTCTACGCCATCGCCAAGGCCATTGCCGGGGCTCCGCTCGGCGCCATGGTGTCGCTCTCGTTCGCCGCCTACCTGTCCATGTACCCCCTGCTGCTGCTACCGCCGCTGGTCCTTCTCGCCTTTGACCGGAGGCGGCTGCTGACGTCTGGAGCGTCCAAGAAATCTGACAGTCCCTCCGACACCTCCGACACCTCTGACACCTCCGACACCTCCGGCAGCCCCTGGCGCTTCGCTGGCGTCCACGTGCTCGTGGTCGCCGGCTGCCTGCTGACGCTGCTCGGCATGTCCTTTCTCATCACGGGCTCGTGGGAGTTTCTGTCCTCGACGTACGGCGTGCAGCTGACGCTGTCGGATCTGACGCCCAACGTGGGCCTGTGGTGGTACTTTTTCATTGAAATGTTCGACTCGTTCCGCGCCTTTTTCCTCGCCGTCTTCTGGCTGCACCTGTCGAGCTACGTGGGCGGCCTGTCGCTGCGCCTGCGCAGCCAGCCGCTCGTCGTGCTGACCCTGCTCACCGGCATCTTTGCCATCTTCAAGCCCTACCCCAGCATCGGCGACACCGCCCTCTTCCTCGCCCTCGTGCCCCTCTTCCGCCACGTCTTCCCGCTCATGCGCTACACCTTTGTCGTCGCCGCCACCCTCATGTACGGCACCTGCCTCGGCCCCGCCTTTTACCACCTGTGGATCTACGCCGGCAGCGGCAACGCCAACTTTTTCTACGCCATCACCCTGGTCTGGAGCCTCGGCCAGAGCCTGCTAGTGTCTGACCTCACCTTTGCCGTGCTGCGGGACGAGTGGGAGGTCGAGCGGCCCGAGATGGTCGGCAAGGAGATCCGCCAGATCTAGACATCTAGGCTAGGGAGCCTTTCCCATCTGTGCGGTGCTCGTGCTCATGGATATCTGTTTTCTTCTCTCTCATCTGTCTCGGTTCATGGCCGTTGTCGTTTTGCGCGGCACAATCCTGGTTTTAAAAAAAGTTTACACATACTGCATGGCTTGGGTTTTCTCCATCGGTTAAATAGCAAGGACGGAGCAGGCGCCAGACGTCTGTGAATCAAAGTGGTTATTCTTATTTTAGGCCTGATTTTCCATATGACCTTTTACATGACCATGACATCTTTTCCCTCGCCCAACTCCCAGGGAACGTGCAAAGCATGTCCCATTTTATGCATTTCCCAAACAAGACACAGAGGGGGGTAATAATAATAATAATCGTAGCCGCTATTCTCATACACACATGCACCGCCTGCCGTTGGTCCCGCCCTCACAGCGTCGCCAGCAGCGCACCGGCGGCGCCCATCCCGACGAGGGGCCGCGACGCCCGCCGGTAGACCACCACGGGGAGGCCAAAGTTGGGTAGTCGCCGGTATCCGAAAACGAGGCCGACGGCCAACGCCGTGCCGGCCACGGTCGCAAACAGGGTAACGATGCGCTGGCGGCGTGCAGCCACGACGTCCTGCTGCCACCTGCTCGTTTTTCTGTCGTCGTCGTCGTCGTCATCCGCTACGCGGATTTGCCGCCACAGCCAGACGAGCCACTCGCCGCTGAGGCCCGGGACGCTGTGGACGATGCCGTGCACAGACCGCAGCCATAGCGGGTAGAGGTGTTGTAGTGGCGGTGGTGGTGTTGATGGTGGTGGCGGCGTCTGAGAAGAAGACTGAGCGAGCGAGGATGCCGGCGGCCGTGTTCCTCTGTCGTGGCTACCAAAACAGGCCTGCCACATGTCGGCGACATAGACGAGGAGGCCGCGGTAGTGGCGCCGCATGGCGTCGCGCAAAAAGGGCCGCGGCACGTCGGGCGTGGCCATGAGTGCCAGGTAGCCAAAGGCCAGGCAGTCCAGCGAGGTGGGCCGCAGCGGCGGCCGGCCGCCGCTGCTGGGCTCTAGCTTGCCGCCATCGGCATGACTGCCATCCTCTCCGCCACCGCTGCCATCGGCCCGCAAGAGCGTGCGCTTGCTGCCTTTGCGCTTGGCCAGGACCGCCAGACAGGTGCGGGCGGCCTCGTCGAGGCGGATCTGCGCCTTGGCCTCGGGCGTCAGCGCGCTCGACACGGTCTGGGACGCTGGGTGCAGAGGGATCGATGGTGGCGGCGGCGGATGCGCTACGTCTGCTGCTGCTTGTGCGCCGCCATCATTGTGTTCCGTGGCTCGCATCCGGTCGGGGAACGCATGGAAGGCAGCAGACAGCGAGGAAAACCCCGACCCCGCTGCCGACGATGACGACGACACATCTTCATCGGTCTGCAGGCTCGACAGGCCCAGGTGGGCCGCACCGGCGACGTGGCTGGCGCGCACAGCTGGCGGCTCGATCCAGGTCAGCGGGAACGGCAGGATGCCACCGTAGGCCGGTCGTGTGGTGGCCGCCCAGTTGGCCGACGAGACGTAGAGCGACAGGCCCAGCAGGGGGGCGGCCTCTGCGTGCAGAAAGGCCGAGAACGCCGTGACATCGGCAGCTTGCGAGGCCGTCAGGCCGGCGTCCAGATCGGCCACCGACTGTGCCCGCAGATACGCCACGATCGGCCCAAAGCCAGCCGCTACCCACTTCCGAGTCCGCGCATCACGAAGCGCCGGCAGGGTACCTGCGCTCGGTCAGAGAGGCAATGGAATGGTGTCATTCAGGAGGGGGGGGGAAGAGAGGGGAACCCACGTGGCAGGGCCGAGGGACTGGTGGCGACCAGGGTCCAATCGCCACGGGGCACGGCCGCAGAAAAGTACGCAACGGCTGCCAGGCAGTCCGGATCAATGGACGACAGGCCAAAGGCCGGCCCCCAGATGTGTAGCTCGAGAGACATGGCCGTTATGGGGGCAGTGCGCCTCGTCGTTTGCAGCGGCACAGATGTGTGTAGTATTATTATGTGAGGATTTTAGGCTGTCAAGAAATATCTTTATCTCCATGTGACCTGGCCGATAATAGCTGCCAACGTTTTTTTGCTCCTCAGTATTTATTAGCTCCTACGGGGCGCGGATATGACGTACCCAACGGTAAGACCGCGCACCACCGTTTAGAGCAGTTTCCTGTGGCAGTTTCATGTTAACGAGGTTTCGCGTCCTCCCCCTCTTTTTCGCTCTGTGCAGCACTCTGCGGCGCAGCTCGGACCCTGCTCTGATCCACTGCCTGCATGGCACAGCACTCGTAATTGATATGGGACGAAAGGAAGAAACGCAATGTTGCAAGGCGGGTGCGACCCTTGAGCCCCAGATTTGCAGGAACCCGGCAGGAAAAACGGAGGGCTTTAAAACGGAAGTAGACGGGAGAAGTTGAGCAGAAATAATGCTGGCTGCAGGGCAGAAACATCTTGTCGCCAGAGGAACAAGTGGAAGCAGGGTTGTGTGGGTGCAAAAATCATGTTGGTTCTCTGAGCGATGTGGTGACAGAAGTGTGCATTTCAACATCGGCATCACGGACACGAATAGTAGAGTGGTGACGAGAGCCGTCCTGAGCGTTCAAGTTTGTGGTTACTGCAAAGGTGCACCTGATGTCAGACCACTAACTGGCTTCCTAGCCGGCTTCCTTTCTTCAGAGGCTATCTCCATATAGCACACACCAAAACCATACACTTGAACAACGGCTGTTCTCCGAGTAGTTGATCACTCGTCTCGACGGCACCGATCCAGCCACTCCCCCCCAAGACAAAGTGATTCAAGAAGTTCACACGTGCGAGGATGGCACTGGTCCATAGACGCAGACACAGGAGCGCCGAAAGTGGACGCCGAGCAGCCGTCGCGATCGGCCAGCAGAGGGGAGCTTGCCCATGTCCATGGAGATGAGGGCAGGTATCGCATTGGGAAGACAGCACTGCATTTTCCGACTCTGTCAATGGAAAGCGATGCGACTCAAGCACCACTAGATTCCTTCATTGGTACCGAAGTGGTGACCTGTAGCAGCACAGTTTTTTGATCGACCAGGCAGATGCAGCCACTATGTACCTCCCGGTGACAATCTCGACAAGATTCACACGCTCAGGAAGGCTGCCATGGCCAAGGCAGCTTGCAATGCCAAAGCGGCACAGCTCGAGGAGAACAAGACTGTCAAGCTAGAGCGCAAGGACTGTTTCCGGGCAGGCAAGGCACATGGCTCCGGACCGGGGGGGGGATACCTGGATGTGCAGCTTAATCCTTTCCCCCGGTTGGAATGTTGAGCAGAACGGCCCCCTCCCCCTCCTCCCCCTCCTACTACGAGCATGCATTTGGATGGTGGAGAAATCTTATTGCGTCTCAAGTGTTCGAGCATGTACGAGTGCGGCGGGCCAGATTGAGCTGGAACTGTATCAGGACAGCCCCATGTGCGATTGCATCATCAGACAATGACCTGACACGCGAGAGAGGAGGCATGGTGGGACTTTCATACCACTGCGCGTATATTCGTAAGATATATCTTACTTGTAGCATTTGTTTACGGAGTGCCGAGGCGAGTCTGACGGAGGACAAGAAAATGTGCCTTTCTTGTGATTTTTGTTGTCTGAGACCCCGTTTTCTCATCTTGCAGAGGAAGCGAGATGGGGCCGGTGGCACCAAAACACGGTCCTTTGTTTTGTCCTGCTTTTAAATTGATCGCTGATTGCTAATGGACTTGTTGTCGCTCTCTCTTGCTTTCTGTTACATCGGCCTGCAGGCCAAGCAACCCAGCCTCGGTGCCCATCGTCCCTCATTTAGAATTGATTACTTGTTCGTATCCGTCCCGTACTCATACTCCGTATTTGTTACTCGTCCATGCAAATACAATTTTAGATGGAATAATTGCCGACGATCCCGAGAACGGGATGGTCGGGATGAGCCTGCCTTGGGGGGATTAAATCTCGGTAGGCTCTAATCCGACTACGGACTGCCTAGTTTTCCCGACCTGCCTTGGTTATCGTGCGCAGTGCAGACGGGCTGGGCAACGGATTGCCGGATGGGGCTGAGATGCAGCAGCAACGGCGGGCTGACGGGTTGAAATGTCGGGCAGGGCAAAAGAAAAAAAAAACTGGGACACATCACGTTGAAGAACGAGCCAGCCGGCACTCCCCTAAAACGGTTGACGGATAGATGCTGCACGTATCACTCGGATGTACGATACTTGTTCGTACAGATATGAGCACGCGAAAAAAAAAAAGAGGGCCAGGCGGCATTTTTGCTTTACTTGCTTTTTTGGCCAGAAAAACGACTGCTCGCATCTGCCATGGGTGGGATCAGCCAGAGTTGATGACGATGGCGATATTCGAGACACATGCAAGGGGGGGGGGGTGGGTGATCGTCGGAAGGTTGGTCCCACCTCGCTAGACAGCGTGGCCAGGTGCAAGGAGCAAACCGGACGAGGCGGCATGAGCTCATGAGGCACGATACTCCGGAGAGGGGGAGAAGGGGAAGAGGAGAGGGGCGAGGGGCGGAGGGAGGGAGTGAGGAGGGGGAGGTCCCTCTCATGAACAGAAACACAGACTGAGCCGGCCAAGAACGGGACACACACCCCACGACAGACCAGGACAACCCTGCCACATAAAGGATGGGAAAAGCGGCATTGCCTGACTGTAAGATACGAGAATAACGGCTGCAAGATAAAAAACGGGTGAGGCGAGAGAGAGGTCGAACGCGCAAGGAGGGAATAAAAAAATACCAACGGACAAAAAGTCCCCGGTTATTCTGAAAAGAGGTGTGCGTATTACACGCCAATTGTAAAACAAGCGGAGAGTGGCAGGGACAGATTGTGAGGAAGCGAAATGCACCCAACAACATAACACAAACCGTCTTACACACACAAGCGCCAACACCAACCACGCAGACTGGCCTCGTTGGGCAGGGCGACCTTGTTCGCAGTCGATGATGAGGACATTTATTTATTTTTTTTTTTTTTTGCCGCTTTTCCCCTCTCGTCGGGGTCGCGGGCCGACCAACAGAAGCGTGACGCCGTTGCAACGTCCCCTCTTCCCCGATCCTTCGGGACAGTCGTGCAAGCAAGCGCCTGCAGGACTCTGCTCAAGAACTGGAAATGGAATAACGCTCGTAGGATGTTTTGTTGGCTTTCCTGCATGCATCCTGCACCTTCGCTTCCGGTAGCAGCGGGATGACAGCCAACACAGTCATGAGAAATCAGCAGTCACAAGATCAATGGCACAATATTGCTCAAGAGGAAAAAAAAAAGTTTGTTTCTTTCTGACGCCGTGACCCATGCTCTAGTTGTACACTGTCGGAGAGCTAAACAGCCACACTCCATTATTCGCAGTAAAAAATCAAATCAAATCAGAAGACCACGCAGGGCTTCCGTTTCTAAAGGTATCCCATAATGTTGCTGCCTGCCTTCCCCCAAAACACAAAGAGAGCCATACTCATAAATTCAGATTCCAACGCAAGAGTTAAAAGGAAAAACATGTACCTCGCTTCCAGATATGCAGAAAAAAGAGGTGAGATAAAAGGACCAATAAAAAGGAGGTAAGCGAGAAAAGGGTGAAACTGTCGCGATTACAAGACATGGTATGTTTGCTGGTGGTGGTACATGTGTAGTGTCAAAAGAAATAGGATGAAACGAAAACGTGTGTTGCCGAGAACGAGAAGGCGAATGGAAGCGGTTCGGAAAAGCAAAAAAGACCTGTCGAGAGCCAGCTCAGAGGCCAGATGTGTTGTGGTTGTTGTCGTCGGTGCAGATAGCAGGCATCATGGAACGAGGCAGCAAGGCAGTGCTTTAGCGCAAAGACGTGCCGGTGGTAGTACAGCATGTCGGAGGATTTTCTCGTATGCAGTGTCGGGTGTGGCTTCGCCTGCGGTTCGTTGGATGGTGCAGCTTCCCGGTGTAGTTGCTGATGCGGTGATGCGGTGCAACTGCGCCCTGCTGGGTCGTGTCCATGCTTGGCTTTGCGACAGAGGTAGAGATGTGTTTTCGTTCGGCAAGTTCAGGCGGCCAGCAATTGGCGGCGCCTATCTCCCACTCCCCCTTGGGGAGTGTGTAGCAGAGTGATGGCAAGTCGAGGCTGGCTAACCACGCTTCGGCAGAGGTGGCAGCGGCCGACTTGGCGGCGGGCCGGGGCAGGGCGGCAGCTGGGATGGGCGCTGGGCCATGATTTCGAACTGTGTTGACGCCATTGCGATGTGTGTGTGGTTGTGTTGTGAAGACCAAGATCTAGTAGTCAAGTCTTGAAAGGTCGAGGCAGATGTAGAAGGATGTTAAGAACTATGGTGTAGAGTTCAGTCTTCTGTCAGTTGTTGCTATGTGTTCGATGATGGAGAGGATCGTAGGAAAGCACATGGAAAAAGATGGAGGGAGGCTGCACTTATATGGGCGCGGCCAGGCAGTTTGCGAAAACTGGGCAAGCCGGACGCAAAATGTCCTTACGAAGCGACCTTGGCCTTGACAGAGTCGCCAGGCAGCTAAGATCGCCCGTTTCGAGATGATTTAAACGGAGGGCAGGGATGCGCGGTACAAGTACATGCATAGACGTCACATTGGGTAGAGGACGCGGTAGTTGGCGTGTAGGGGTACAAAAACGAGTCGTGTGAACACGAATAGCGCCGCCAGTGACGGACATGACAGGGGTCGGGCAGGGGTGGGTGGGGGGAGGAGGCACAAGGGGCACAAGGCGTTACGAGCTTCACCGCCGAGTACGAGTACGAAGTACTTTGTGTTCCGTATTTCCATTTCACATGTCCCCATTTAGAACGATGACGCAGTTGACTTATCTCCGTTTTGCGTCTCCGTTTTGCGCTGTCCGCTCGCATTGCCTTGTAGCCAGCCCGCTCTGCCGTGTCTCAGCTGTCTCGCTCTGCCTCTCTCGGTCTCTCCCTCTCTCTCTCTTATCCTGTCTCTGGTGTGGTCTCCTCGCGTCTCGCGAAAACCTGCCGCTCGCAATCGCCTACGAGCATGCTAGCCGGTCGTACACATGTGCAATGGCTCGGTCGCTTCACTCACCGCTGCCTGCACGTCTCGTACATATTGACCGCCGCCGTTTGACTCCGCATGGTCTTATTAATGGTTTAATGAGTTTAATGAGACGAGAAAGGATTAAAAAAAAAGCCCGCAGGGGTCCAGCCGCTCCAGCGCAATTACAGCCCTCGCATAAAAATGCAGCAATTTCCTGACCGTATGGCCCCCCCCTCCCTTCTCCGGGGGGCCGCTTCAGGGGATCTGGCACTATTGGCGCTGGCATTCATAGCAGGCACAGCCCCCTGAACCATCGCCCAGCACGCTGTCCCAGCCATTTTATGGCTGCCCCACAGGCAATTTGGAGCAGAAAATTTTCTTCCTTAGGGTCTTCCGCAGGGCTTCTAGCGTGGAAAGGGGGTCCGCAGGAGTGGATCCTTTGCTCTCCCCCTATGTGTCTGGAAAGGCGCAAGACACACAACACACAAATGTTGAGTGATTGATGCGCAACGAAAGCGAAACGGTAAGTGCCGTCAACTGCAACTGTGTCTCCGTCAGGCCTACGAGTACTCGTGTACATACTCGTAGATGCCGGCGGGCGTAGCAGGATCCTCGGCGCCAACAGTCGGGCAATCTGACAATCGGACGATTCCTGCTATTTTTGAGGATGAAACGTGCTGTCCTGCCTCGTTTCCTCCTGCTCGTTCGAGTTGGCTCGGCTCTGCTCCTGCTCTCTCTCTCTCTCTCTCTCCCAACAGGTGGTCAGCCGGTCAGTCATCGCCGTCATGCTATTGGAAATGACCTGACAGGGTGCCACGACCCCTGGCGTCGTGGCTGTACCGACCAACGCATTAGCCAATGGAGCTCTCGTAAGATGCCTGTCGGGAAGAGAACCGGCACACTGGAAAGCGTCGCCCAGAAACGGCTCCTAGTGGAAGAATGAACGCATCGTGAGGCCTGTGCATCGCCGATCGAGCCCGGTCTGGCTTTATCTCGATTTTCTTTTTGGTCTCTGTGCTTTTTTTTTCTTTGCCTCATTTCGGCTTACCGCTAGTACGAGCAGGATGTCCATTCCACGTTTTTTCTCCTCTTTTTTTCTCTCTTTTTTTTTCTATCAAGCATCCGCCTTTCACGTTCTTTGCACGCCTCCCCCTGGCAGGATAATATCACCAAGTCCCGACGTTGCCTGCCTTCCCGACCCATCCGACCCCCCCCCCCCCCCCCCCCCCCCCCCCCCCCCCCCCCCTCCACTCTCCCTCCATGCGACCGGCTCTTACTCGGCTCGTGATAGTGACCAGCGGTGACGAAATGCATACTCAAGACCCAAGATACATATCTTACAAATACTCGTAGTGCCAGCAAAACGGGGCACAACAGACAGCCGCTACTTTATCCGCCTGTGTCTGGTCAACGTGCTCGTATTTCGCATGGTTGCTCGCAGCCCAACCGACCAGGACGTCTGTGGGCAAGCGGCGCTAGCAATGTGCTATGCGGTCATTTGGACCCGTGGCTGTCACGATCGGAGGGGCTCTCTTCCCAGAAGTTGGATCCTGCGCATCCCAGCCCAAACGGAGGCGGCACTAAAAGGCCTCGATGTAACCTTGGCCTGCCTTCTCTGCTCACCGTCTCGGCGTCCATGACTCACAACGGATCGCCGGCCACCCGTCAAGTGACGACTAGGGGACCATGCAGGTAGCCTTGGCGCAGGGTTTTTGTGGCCGTGGTGGTCGTGGTGGTGGTTGTCGTGGTTGTCGTGGCTGTCGTGGGCAAACGCGGACAACGAGCTAAAAGCCAAGAATGGCATGCTCCGTCTTACTCCGTCGGGCTGCTCCTTCGGGACGCCCATTAAGAGGGGGGGGGGGGACCGGGGCAAGGCTGGACTAGCTGAGACACGAAGACGGCAAGTAAAATACTCGTATCTTACCATACGGCGCAAGCTGTAGTAATCATAGTATCTGACTCGGAAATGGGCTCGTATAATGCCTGTCCGCTTACACACGACGAGTATTTGTAGCACACGAGTAGAGCCTCGCAGGAGGAGGAACCAAGCGAGTTTTGCCAACGAACCCGGGTGATACGTATCTTATTTTTAGAGGCGGAACGGGTAGGGTTCTTGCCATCCTGCGCAATACACGTATCTTACATGCAGCAACCGCTACTTTCATGCACGATAAGGCGCTCCTGCAGGCTGTGACCGCCCAGGTGGTGTGCGATATCACAGCACCACCACGCATCCCAGGCGGCAGGAAGACGTGCAACACGTGTCAGCGTCACAGATTCCTTGCAGTCTGCTCGTACATGTCCGGGACGAGGCACACACGGAACAAAATAGGCAGGACGGCGCGACAGACGGCAGACAGGCAAGCAGGCATCTATCTGCCTGGAACGCGGTGGGCATGCACGCATTCATTCGGTCACCCGCAGCCAATAGACGAGGCAATAGGCGAGGACTAGATAACGATGCGGTGCATGCAGGTGCCGCCCAGCCCGCAGCGAACTCGTTCGAGGACCCGAGGTGCAGCAATCCTTCGCCGGCCACCCTCGTAGACTATTCCCAATCCATGACATCTGCGCGAGCCGCCCGGCGAACGCTCGGGCAGACGGGGGGGGGGGGGGGGGGGAAGGGGTGGGATGGGGTTGCGGGCGGCGCAAGCGGTGCAGGCGGCTCTACGAGTAAGCTCATGTGGACATGCGGCGCGACGAAAAGGGATGCAAACTGCGGCAAGACAGGCTGCGCAGCCGAGCTGAAAGACGCAAACGAGGCAAGAATGCCTGTCCGGGACGCAAGCTGAGCAGAGGAGCCAAGGCTTGAACACCGAGGCTGTCGTTTCTTTTTCTTTTCTTTTTTTAATTTTTATTTTTTTTTGGTCTTTCCCTCTCATTTCATTTCATTCTTCTTTTTTCTTCCTCCCCGCCCTATCTCCTTCCATTCCAGTTTTCTTTGTCGCTTCGCTTCTTTGTCCCCGCCCAGAGATGCGAGGGATGTCGGGCAGCCAGAAGCGAAAAGCTAAATTGCCAACAAAAAAGCAGGACCAGAACGCGTGGCGCCTTGTCCACAAAGTGGGTGTTCCTGGCAGACCACTTGGCTGTCCCAATCACGCCTGTGACGTCCATCACATCTCTCCCTTGTCAAGCTGAAGTGGTAAGGTACTCGTACATCGCAGAGCCTGGCCCCTCACCCCTTGCGCCCGATCGTGTCCTGATTCTCGGTTTCGCCTGGCCCTATGACGTATGAAGTGTACATCTTTTTTTTTTCCTGCGACTTTTCGGCGTTCTGCCTTTCCTGACATTCCTATTTGTACTGTATCGCCTCTTGCTTCTCTTCCTGTAGGTACCCGGGCCACGTCAACAAGCCTGACAGTTTAAGCTGCCGAAAGAGCAAGTGTTGGTCTTCGCTTCTAGAAGCGTACGACTTTGCAAAGTCGTCATACCCCATGTCTCTCCGCTTAACCGACGATCCGTTGTCAGATACGGGGCTGCGTGTGTGTGTGCGTGTGTGTATTACTCGTATGTGTGTTATGTGTGTGTGTTGCACGGAGTGAGACAACAGAAAACGGAGGGACCAAAACGGTGAAGAAACGGAGGGACCAAAACGGTGAAGCCCCGGTCTGACTGAGCGAGCTGAGTGAGCCGACAAATACAACACCTGCAATGCGACCATTTTTGGATTACCAAGTGGCGGCTGGACCAAGAACCAAGAATACGGGGTAATAATCCAGGACTTCGCTACCGACATTGGGCATCTTACAATAGCCTGCGCGCTGGCTAGGCTGCCACTTTCTGGACCGAGGCCCTCATTTTCTCCCCCCCCCCCCTCCCAACTTCCTGCCTCCCCACCGCTCTTGCCAATGCCGCGCCCTGTGATCGTCTCAGCTGGTCTCGGACATGTCCGTCAGCGGGACAAATTTGACCATCGACGGCTATTTGTACAGAACGTCTCGTAGAAAGGGCGGGAAAGGAGGTGTCCATTCCAGTCGGGGCAGCGACGAAGCCACGCCGACGCCACGCCGGCCTGCCATCGTCTGTTTTTGGGGCGCCCTCTATTGTTTTTTCTGTTTTTCCCACTCCCTTTTCAGGTCTTGGCGCCAGCACCTCCTCAATCCGGCAGCAGCTACGACCGACGGTCGACGCGGCCGACGGCGTGGGCGACAGAAATAGAGAGTCGAAAGGGGCAAAGGGCATTGGCCCGTCCGTCAGGGACGCCAGGGGTAGTATACTCTCTGTAGAAAGTGCCCGCCCGAACAACAAAAAAAAATTCCAGCCAAAAACCGAAACCCACACGGCCCCATTCTTTTCCCACGTGGGTTGCAGGGGTTGGGAGATTGCCTTTATTTTTTCTTCTCGCCTTTTTTTTTTTTCTTCGATGCCAGCCACGCTCCGTCGCATCGGTACGGGATTGAAGGGGCAAGGCAATAAGGAGAAAAAATTGGAACACGAGTTTTAGAATGGGGGAGAAGGAAAAAAAAAAAATTACAAGCGAGGTTCCCTGTTCTCGGGTCGGCATGTCTAGTTTTCCTTCTTTTTTCTTTCTTTCCCCTTCTTTTTTAAATCTGTTTTCGTCTTTATGCGTCCGTGCTGGTGTCAAATTTTTTTTTTCGATACCTTGTCTGTGATAGTTTTCTTGGTGCCGGGGGGGTTTCTTGGTTCTGGGTCGTTCAGCCTGCCATGAACACCTCGAAACGGTGTAGTCTGGACAGGCAGGCAAAAAAATTTTGAGGGTCCCTTTTCCTTCCCTCTCAACCTCAGTGGTCCCGGTTTGTTTTCTGCCGTCGTCTGCAGAGTGATGAGGCTTTTCGGTCTCGGGTTTCTCCTTCATTTCCAGCTTGCATCGGGCGTGCGTGTGCGTGCGCGTGCCTTTCGTTTTGCCACCTCCTGAACTTGGCCTCGTGGAGACAGAGTGAGTCGGGGACAGAGGGATAGGGGGGAGCACCTGTGTTCCTGCAGTAGCGCCGCAGTGCCTCAGTGCCGTAGTGCCGGAGTATTACTCGTACTCGTGCTGCAAGTGTCTCTCCTCCGCCTCCTCTCTCTCCCCCCCCCGTTTTCAGATGATGCAGACACTTTGACATGTGGGCTAGTTTCACTTTTTTTTTCAGACGGTAGCGATCCTACGTTGCCTTTTGCCCTTTGCCCTCTCTAATTAATTCTATTTAATTTTCCTTCCATTCCTTCCATTTCTCTACCATGTAACTGCAACTGGCGGTCAGGTCTCGTGGTGACCGGGGCGAAGAATGAGAAAGGAGGAGCGAAGGGGCGAACCTCCGCAAATCTTGCGGTATCACATGCTTGTGCCCAACCTTCTCTTCCCTCCCCCCCCCCTCTGCCCCATCCCCAAACCTGTGTCGCTTCCGAAACACGATCGCCTGGCAGGTCGACACTGGCGTCACGGTGATCGTTGGGCTGGCATGTATCTTGGCTCCCCCCTCGTACTCGTACTCGCTGTGGTCCATGCTCACTCCAACGGGTTAATCTTGAGGCTGCTGACCAGCAGAATGAGTCAGATGACGGTGACCCGACCCGCCACGTCATAATTGTAGTTTCACCCGTATACCCTTGTCATGGACCCGTGACCCTCTTCTCTGTGATGAGAAGGACGCTGGGAGCCACTCATCGAAGCCCGTTCGGCTTCCATTGCGGTGATGCCCGGGTTGTCATGTGCCCTGGTACCGTATTGGCTCGCCCTCCACCCTGGATCTTTGTTGGGGAAACCGGCACCCCGGAACTGGGAAAGCAGGTTTTGGTGGCGGAGCCAGTGACGTTGACGTGTGCGGAGTACGAACGAGTACGATCCCATCCCGCATGCGCTTTGCGGCGAGGGTCGTCTTTAGCGGTCTCTGTTTACAAATACGAAGGCTGGTGTTCGCACATGCATTCGTGTCTTCCAATGTTAATCACACTCGTGCAGGCTGTGGGCGAGAAATAGCTGATGTTAATGGATGTGGCGCTGGAGAGGGAGCACGGCCATCTTCACGTTCGGATAGCCAAGCCAGGAGCCAGGACCCGAACACTGGCAGTTGTCAAAGGCAGATGCGCCAGAGCAAGACATGTTGTTTGGTATTATTGTTGAGGTTTTACTCTATTCTCTCGTTTCATATCACACACAATACCAATTACCATGTTCATTGTGCATTTCCCATGTTTCCGTTTCCCATATTTCCCTATTCCAGTGACCCTTGGTTGAGACCCAACCAACGTTCTGGAAATTATTACTAGGCTGTCCCAGTCGGCCTGGCCGTCTGGGCGACCTGCTTCTCCCCCCAGCGCAGCCCCCTGCTTTATGACGTAAGCGCCACAGCAACGGCAGGGCGACGATGTTGAGGCAGGCAAAGACGGTGACGACGCAGTGAGGCGACGAGGGGTCTTGGCGGAGCTGGCACGGCACTGTAGCAGCCAGCCAGAGGCGGCCATGCAGGCGCTGCCGAGGAAGATGGTGGACAGGACGACGTCGAGGGGCCATGACCGGCCCTTCCGAACGGCCCGGAGTTCCAAAGAGCCGACCCAGCAGCGGTTCCACGACGGCGGTGGGACGGTGCCGTCGCCGAACATCTTGCGGCAGATCTCGGGGGAAAGCACACGGACACGGGGCAGTGGCCCAGGTGGCCGGCCATCTGGACCGTGAACATTGGCAGAACGGCTAGCAAAATCATGTCATGCCGTGACCGGCAGGGCGGCCGCCCTGCGAGATGGTCGTCCCGGCTACTCGTTCCCATCTGGCGAGCTTGGCGCCTACATTGTCGACTGGGACGTATCATGTAGCTGCCTGAATTGCCTTTTGCAGTCTAGGAAGAGGACAAAAGGGCGAGGAAGCTTCATCTCTGCCGCCGCCTAGGGAGCAGATTCGCAGACTATTACTTGTAGCGCAGGGCTCCACTGTTTCTGGGCGGACTTGCTGCGGGAGGATGAAAGCTTGGTATTTCGAGGCGAGCTCTGGTTGGCCGACGCGTGAGACCGATAGGATCGTTTGCGGACGGAAGGCTGCAGACCGGTCCTGGCTTGGCCCGTAGTTGAGGACGACTTGCACGCGTACTGGCCCTCTGTGCCGGGCCATGGTATAAAGTGCCAACTCGACGCCGCAGTCCAGTTACCGTGGAGCTGTTGACTTGGGCAGAACGGTGCTGTGCAGAAGCGGGCGTGACTTGGACACATGCTCCCTCTCCCATCAGGCTGCAGCCGCAGGAAGGTGTGCATGCTACCTCCGTGCCCTGGACAGACACCAGCTCTCTGTGCCATGGAGCCCGTGCCACATACTCGGAAGCAGAGACAATGTTGCCATATGATGCGCCGCAGTCTCCCTCAGGGAGCTTCGGCCTCGTCGGGCCCCCCCGGCAGCACCTGGGTCGAGGCGATCCAGTTTTCCATGGCGGCAAGGCCCGAGGGTCGAGCTGGTGCGGCGGCGGCACTGGCACCACCTCTGGAGGACGCCCCGGCGCGGCTCTTGGGCGGGGCCATCGAAGTGGACGTGGCAGCGCGGGCGCCCGGAATCGTGTTTGGGGGCTTGCGCTGCTTGACGACGAGGCACAGGACGCGGCCGTAGATGGCAAAGCCCTCGTAGACGACGTCCATGACCAGCTTCTTCTTCTTGTCGCCGTCGGCCTCGTCTGCGTTGTTGTCCAGGGGATCCTCCTCTCCGCCTCGGTGCCGCTTCGCCGGCGGTACGTTGTCGTCGCTGTCGCCGCCTGAAAAGAGCGAGCCCTGGTCGCCGTCGTTGTCGCCGTGGCCAGCACCGCTGCCGTCGTCCTCACTGCCGTCCTCGCTGTCCGCCACGGTCGTCGTCTCCTGCTGCCGCCGCCGCTTGGACGAGCGGGCCTGCGCCTCGGCGACGGGGGGCACGCTGTGCAGATCGGCCGCAGGCTCTTCGCTGTCCTCGCGCAGCAGGGCGGGCGGTGCCGGTGTCCGCGTGCGCCCTGCTGTGATGACGACATCGTCATCGTCGTCGTCGCCGTCGTCGCCGTCATTCTCCATCTCGATGCGCAGGTCGCCGGCCTCGACGTCGATGGGCGCATCGGCCGACGCCCCGGTCAGCTTGCTCGAGTTGGAGATGAGCCTGGTCTGGGTCTTGTCGCGGGCCTTGCGGTGTTTGTAGAGGATGGAGTGGCGCGTGTCGGTCTCGGTGAGGAAGAGGGAGACCTCAAAGTCGTCTGGAGGAGGAGGAGGAGGAGGAGGGTCAGCAACCGCGCAGCAGCATAGCTTGGGACCAGGGCCTTACCGTCGACCAGGACATCCTTGATGGCGCCCTTTTTCTTGGCGCCCTTTTTGCTCGCGCGCTCGCGCTCTTCGACCAGCTTGGGCAGCACCAGCGGACGCACGCTCTCGATGACGCGTGGCAGCACTGGATCGCGCGGGCGCAGCAGCCACGAGCTGACGAGGGCCGGGTTGTCGAGGTAGATGCGGCACTCGAGCACCGAGTACTTTGTGATGCGCAGGTAACGGCGGAGGGGGGCCATCTGCGGTGGCTGTATGACGACGTAGTGGTGTTCGAGTCGTCGAGTTGTTGAGTCAAGTGTCGAGCGTCGACGTCGACGTCAAAGGCGGGCAAATTAAAGTGGGCCCTTACTAACATGGAGCACAAAAATCTCAGAGCTGCGAGCCGACGACGGGCTTTCCTGGCCGCCAGTGCTCCCGCCGCTCCAAAACGTCGCAAACAACCGCTGGACTGCACATTATGCGTCCGCTGGGACCATGTCGAAGTCATGGGCATCGACGCTGAAGCTGCCCAAATCAACCTTTCCGTGGGTGTCCCTGCCGATTGATCCCTGTCTTTGTCCTCCCCGTCCTCCTCCTCCCCCCCCCGCTAACCCTCCAGACCCCGACCCCTCCCTGAGCTGCGCCCATTGTACCTGCAGCGCAGCACCGACGCGTTCTACAAGTGGCAGGAGGCCCACCGACCGGCCAAGGACCCGTTTGTCGTGCACGATGGCCCGCCGTACGCCAATGGCAAGCTGCACGTCGGCCATGCCCTCAACAAGATTCTGAAGGACATGACGCTGCGCGTGCAGGTGCAGCAGGGCCGGCGGGTGCAGTACCGGCCGGGCTGGGACTGCCACGGGCTGCCAATCGAGCTCAAGGCGCTGGCGGCGGCGGCGGCAGGAGGAGCGACAGGAGGAGGAGCGACAGCAGGAGGAGCGACAGCAGCGACCAAGGAGAACCTGACACGGAACAAGCTGTCGCCGGTGGCCATCCGCCAGGTGGCCCGCGATCTGGCAGCACGGACAGTGGTGGCGCAGATGGCCGAGTTCCGCAGCTTCGGGGTCATGGCGGACTGGGAGCGGCGGTGGACGACCATGGACGCGGGCTACGAGGAGCGGCAGCTGCGGCTGTTCCAGCAGCTGGTGCACAAGGGCCTCATCTACCGCAAGTACAAGCCGGTGTACTGGTCGCCGTCGTCGCAGACGGCGCTGGCCGAGGCCGAGCTCGAGTACAACGACCAGCACGTGTCGCAGGCGGCGTTTGTCAAGTTCGCGGTCAGCGGCAGCAACCTCCGCCTCGGCGACTACACCCCCGACGGCCCCCTCTTCGCCCTCATCTGGACCACCACGCCCTGGACCCTGCCGGCCAACCAGGCCATTGCCGTGCACCGCGACCTGGACTACGCCGTGGTGCGGCTGGGCGCGAGCCCGGACCTGCTGCTCGTCGCCGAGGGCTGTCTCGACACGCTGCGCCAGACCTGCTGTCCCGAGGAGGCCGGCGGCGACGGCGGCGGTCCACCGCCGGTCGTGACCGTGGTGGCCTCGTCGATCCCGGGCGCCGCCCTCGTCGGCCTGAGCTACCGGAACCCGCTGCACGGCCGCGACGCCGCGCCGCAGCCGCTGATCCACGCCGACTTTGTGGCCGCCGGCTCCGGCTCCGGGCTCGTCCACATTGCCCCCGGCCACGGCTTCGAGGACTACGAGGTGTGCATGGGCCTGGGCCTGTCGGTGCCGGCGCCCGTCGACGGCGACGGCTGCTTCACGGCCGAGGCGTACCCGGACGACCCGGCGCGGCTGGCCGGGCTGCCCGTGCAGGGCAGCGGCAGCACGGCGGTGCTGGCGCTGCTGGGCGACGACGTGGTGGCGACGCACGCGTTCCGCCACAAGTACCCCTACGACTGGCGCACCAAGAAGCCCGTCATTGTGCGGGCCACGGCGCAGTGGTTCGCCGACGTGGCCTCGATCAAGGACCGCGCCGTCGCCAGCCTCGCCGGCGTGCGCTTCGTGCCCGACACCGGCCGCAGCCGCCTCGAGAGCTTCGTCCTCGGCCGCAGCGAGTGGTGCATCTCGCGCCAGCGCGCCTGGGGCGTGCCCATCCCCGCCCTCCACGGCAGCGACGGCCGCGTTGTGCTCACCGAGGACACGGTCGAGCACATCCTCGGCGTCCTGCGCGAGCGCGGCACAGACGCCTGGTTCTCCGACGCCCCCGACGAGCCCGCCTGGATCCCCGCGGCGCTGCTGCGCACGCAGCCGGCGGCGGGTGAGAGTCACGTGACATACCGCCGCGGCACCGACACCATGGACGTGTGGTTCGACAGCGGCAGCAGCTGGACCGAGGCTCCCGGCGGCGCCCAGGCCGACGTCTACCTCGAGGGCACCGACCAGCACCGTGGCTGGTTCCAGTCGAGCCTGCTGACGCGCGTGGCCGCGCTGGACGGCCCCAACCACGACGCGCGTGCGCTCGCGCCCTTTCGCACGCTCGTCACGCACGGCTTTATGCTCGACGGCACGGGCAAGAAGATGTCCAAGTCGCTGGGCAACATTGTGACGGCGGCCGAGGTCATGGAGGGGACGCTGCTGCCGCCGCTCAAGGCGAAGAAGGGACGCCGGAGAAAGGCCAAGGACAGAGACGCTTCTTCGACGACGACGACGACGACGACGACGACGACGACAACTCCTCCCCCCCCCACCTATGACGCCCTCGGCCCCGACGCCCTGCGGCTGTGGGTGGCCGGCAGCGACTACACGGGCGACGTGGTCATGAGCCAGGCGGTGCTGCAGGAGACGCACACGACGCTGATCCGCTACCGCACCATTCTCAAGATGCTGCTGGGCTCGATGCGCCCCGAGGCCCGCACCGCCCCGCTGACCGTGCTCGACCACATGGCCGTACTGCAGCTGCGCGACGCCATGGCCGACGTGGCCGCCGCCTACGAGCGCTTCGCCTTTTACAAGGCCGTCGGCCGCCTGCACCGCTGGCTCACCGTCGACCTCTCGGCCTTTTACCTCGAGGCCGCCAAGGACCGCCTTTACTGCGCCGACGGCGGCGGCGTGCTCGAGCCGCTGTTCTTTGGGCTCACGCGCATGCTGGCCCCGCTCGTGCCCATGCTGGTCGAGGAGGCCTGGGACCACGCGCCGGCCTGGCTGCGGGAGTAAGCCTGACCCTGACCTGTGACCTCAACTGGCGCTGACCACACCCCCCCTCCCCTCCCACCAGATCCCCCCACCCCCTCCACCAGCTCTACAGCGACCCCCTCGTCGACCCCGCCCGCCTGCCCGGCGACGAGGCCCGCCTGCGCCAGGCCCTGCCCGCCGTGCTGGCCGCCCACGGCGCCGTCAAGGCCGCCTCCGAAGCCGCCCGCGACCACAAGCACCTCGGCTCCTCGCTGCAGTGCTCCGTCATCCTGTGTGTGCCTGAGGCTGGCCACGAGTTCGGCCACGACACAGCGACCAATCCCGAGCCCTCGCCCGCGCCGCTCCTCCAAGAGCTGGCCGCCCACGGCGACCTCGCCGACATGCTCGTCGTGTCGTCGGTCGCCGTCAACGCGCCGGTGCCGCCCGCCGCCGACGTCGCCTGGCGCTACAGCGCCGACTTTTCCGTCTACCACCAGCGCTGCACCGCCTGGGTGCTCCCCCCGCAGGCCGTCAAGTGCCCGCGCTGCTGGCGCTACGTCGCCCAGGCCGAGGACCACCTCTGCGGCCGCTGTGCCGACGTCGTGGGGCAGACCACCGTGTAGAACGGAACGTGTATTGAACAATACAATAAAAACGATAGACAAACGATACCCCTCTCTGAACTCTAATTTTGCTTCTGTTTTGTGTCTGCGTTCTCCTGTCTTCTTCCCTCTCTCTCTCCCTCACTCCTCCGGCTTGTACACCCACAGCGCCGGGTCGAAGCGCACCTCGAAGCCCACGGAATCAAAGGTGCCAATGGCGATGCTGAGGTCGTGGTAGCCCTCGAGCCCGGCCACCGACCGGTCCTGTTCGGCGTCTGTCTCCTCGTGCAGGTCCCAGCGGCCGTCGACGCGGCCGTTGCGCGTAAAGAAGATTTCGACGTCGATTCCACCAGTGCCACCACTTGCCGCCGCTGTAAACCGCATGCCCAGCCCGTAGACCTCGCCGCGGCGGAACGGCGTCGTGAAGCTCTTGCCGCCCCACATGTCGTTGACGTAGCGGTGGCCGTCGTCGCCGTGCACGGCCAGGCTGCCGCGGTGCCAGCCGGGCAGGCGGAACGCCGGGTACGGCAGCGCCGCCACGCCCATGGCCAGCGTGATCTCGCCGCTGTTGTTGCTGGGCGTGTCCGCCACCTTGACCTCGTAGTACGCCGTGTACGGCCGCCCCGTCACGAGCGGGCTGTGCACGCTGGGCGCGTACAGCGGCGGGTAGCCGAGGAGGCACGTGTCGGGCGAGCTGGGAGACGAAGGCGATGTCGCCGTCCACCCCCGCCACAGCCCCGGCCGCACCCACTCCAGCGTGCCCTGGAAGTCCGACGGCTGCATGAGGCCAATGTTGTGCGCGGCCAGCGCGCGCGCGGCCGCCGCGTCCGTTGCCAGCGCCAGCGGCGTCGCCGACAGCGGGTGTGCCTCGCACCACGCCTCGCCCGCCTCGGCCTCCTGCTCCGTGGCGTTGTGGGCCGGCGACCGGTCCCAGCCCGCAAACAGCGCCGGAGGCGGTGGCAGCAGCGCCGTGTCCGGCACCGCCGTTTGCCAGTCGTGCTGGGGAGGGGAAGACGGCGGAGGGCCCGCCGGCGGAGCGTAGTCTGAAGTCGTCGTGGTGTGAGAGGGTGGTGGACCGGCTGGCGCGGTGTAGTCTGACGCTGCTGCCCGCGAGGGCGGCGGCCCCAAAGGCGTGGCGTAGTCGGCCACGGCGGTCTGGGACGACGGCGGTGGCCCCGGCGGCGGCGCATACTCGTCGGCGGGAGCCGCCTCGGCCGTCCGATGCGACGGGGGCGGGCCTGCTGGCGGTGCATAGTCAGAGGCCGTCGCGGTGTGAGACGGCGGTGGGCCAGCCGGCGCGGTGTAGTCGGGTGCCGCCGTCCGAGACGGCGGCGGACCGGACGGTGCCTCGTAGCTGGGTCCTGCATGAGACGGTGGCGGACCGGCGGGCGGTGCGTACTCGTCGGCAGCCGCTGGCATCGCCACCGGCACTGCTGATGGCTGTCCTGACAACAAGGTGTGCTGCTGCTGCTGCTGCTTCTGCGGCGGCGGCGTCGCCCTGTAGGGCACCTTGCTGGTGTCATTCGCACTGGCCGACGCATGCACGGGCCGCGGAGGCACCGCGTCGGCCTCGTTGTCCTTGGAGCCGAAACACATGGTGATCGATGCTGTTTGTCGGAATAAAAGCCAGAATGAGGCAGCAGAGAAACAGAAAATGGCAGACAACAAGGACGAGCAGGGCAGACGGGCAGGTGCGCACTGTTTATGAATCGTGGGGGGGAAGGTGCGACCTGCAGGCCCCGTTTTATGTTTCGGGGGACAGCGTGCAAGCTGCTGATGCACTGCGGCCAAGAGCCAAGACAAAGGCGCACAGCCACCATTCACACAGCCTGACAGAAAAGGAAAGAGCTAACAGCAGGAGGCAATTTCGTTTGGAATCGGCATATTATATTAGTACAAATAGTCAGTAAATATACAGTGGTTCAGCACTAATGACATAACCCTGAATTCGTGACTTCACTCAGCTTTCGTTTGCCTGCGCCTTCAGCCGCCCTTTACGCAGGCACCCGGCCGCAAGAACTTTGTGAGCAGGTGCTCACCTCCGTCAGGGCTCGCCTGACCGAGGAAAACGGACGCCGCTGGCAGGTGTCAACGGCTTACCCAGAATCCTGTCCTGGCATTCTGACCGCGCACATTGCATCACAATCAGCTGGGAAATCCACGACAGCATATGTCCGGCGCATCAGAACACACATGGGCGGCTTCGGTCAGCTCACCGACGAGGCTCTGAATCTCGTGCGGGTTGGGAAGCATACAGAGAGGAGAACGCACTAGATGTCCTCTCCCGAGGACTGCCCCTCGGCCACGACTCTGCTACGGCCACATCTTAGGAGCCAGATAGATAACTAAAAAAAAAAAAATAGTAAAAAAACAAAAACAAAAACGTACAGCAGCGGGTATTCGCTGGTCGTCACCGACCCAACTACTAATCCGCCGATTGGTGGTTTAACTAGGGGAGAGCGGACGGGATCCCGTGCTTTCCACCATCTATGGCCGTACGTGATGGTTTCTGTGTTCAGATGGCCTTTTGAGGGCCGTTGCGGTGTCCAGACGTGCTTGTTTGCATCTTGCATTCGACAACCATGTCCTCCTGTGTTCTCCATCTCGGTCCCCCCCCCCCGCACCCCTGCCAGCAAGAAAGACTTGCACCTAGTCCGTTGCTGTCTTGACCGGCGCAGCGGCTGCCTTGGCCGCCTCGGCTGCCTTGGCCGCCTCGGCCGCCTTGCCTGGCGCCTCGGCCTCGGCCTCGGCCTTGGCCCGTGCCAGCACGTCCACCCACTGGGCAGGCCGCCGCCGGCCGCCCGGGTAGGCGGTGTGGAGGTAGGTCTCGGCGTGGGCGGCCCAGGCGAGCAGCTGCTCCTCGGCGCCCCACTCGCCGAGGGCCATGACGCCCATGGGCACGCGGCCGTCGCCCTGGACGGGGTCGGCGTAGCCCATGGGGCAGGTGACGGCGGGACAGCCGGTGGTGTTGGCGAGCCAGACGTAGAGCATGGCGCGCAGCGAGACGTTGCCGTCGGTGAAGCCGTAGCGGGCGTCGGCCGGGTGGATGGGCCAGCCGGCCAGGGGCACGGTGGGCGTGAGGATGACGAGGCCCGGGTGGACGGCCCACAGGTGGGCCAGGTGGCGCATCAGCACCGAGCGCACCTGGCCGTAGCGCAGGTAGTCGAGCGCCGACGCGTTCTGCGCAATGCTCAGCATGATCTTGTTGGGCGCGCTGAGCAGGGCGCCCCAGTCATCGGCGTTGGCGCTGGCGTCGGCGTCAGCGTCAGCGCCGGCGTGGCCGCTCTTCGTCGTCCGCTCCCGCGCCTTGGCCAGCGCCTCCGACAGACACGTGGCCGCGTGCGCCGCCTGGCCCACCGCCAGGTACGGCAGCTCAATGTCCACCACCTCGTAGCCCAGCTGCGTCTCGTAGTGCTCGACCACTCGCTCAAATGCCGCCGCCACCGCCGCGTCTGCCCGCTCCACCCACGCCCGGTGCACGCCCAGCACGCGCGGCGCCCCCGGGCCCGGGCGCTCTGACACGGCAAAGCGACTTGCCGCCCCAGCAGCGTCATCCCGGGGGGCCTGGGCCATGGTGCGGTAGGCTGCCGTGAGGTCGGCCACCGTGGCCGCCATGGGCCCGATGACGCAGTTGCTCGTCTCCGGCATGGCCACGGTGCGGTCGTGCGTCGGCTTGAGCCCGTACACGCCGTTGTAGCACGGCGGAATGCGCACGCTGCCGCCCGCATCCGTGCCCACGGCAAACGGCACGAGGCCGGCGCCCAGCGCCGAGCCCGCCCCGGACGACGAGCCGCCGGGGTAGTACGACGGGTTGTACCAGTTGACGGGGATGCCGTTGGAGGGCTAGCTGTTAGGGGAGAGAGACAGACAGAGAAAGAGAGAGAGAGAGAGAGAGAGAAACTCACATTGCACCCCGTCGTGTCCATCCCCACCTCGTGCATGTTGTTCTGCGCCACCAGCAGCGCCCCGGCCTCCAGCAGCTTGCGCACCGGCCACGACGTCGAGGCCGCCGGCGTCCGCAGAAACGGGTACCGCTTGCCAAACGCCTCGTCGCCCGGCCGCGTCCCCAGCCCGTACGTCGACACGTAGCCCTCGACGTCAATGTCGCACTTTACGCTGAACGGCACCCCGTCCAGCAGGCCCCGCGGCTGGCCCGCCGCCCAGCGCGCCGCCGACGCCCGCGCCGCCTCGCGCACCTCGTCGACACGCGTGGCCAGAAACGCCACCTCGTACGGCGAGCCGACGCCGCGCTGCACCAGCGGCAGCAGCGCCTCCACCACGTCCACGGGCGTCGCCGCCCCCGACTGGTAGAGCGCCTGGTAGTCCGCCGCCGAGTAGAAGCGGCCGCTGCTCGCTTCCAGGTGCTGCCGCTCCAGCAGCTCCGGCCCAAACGGCAGCATGCCGATGCTGCCCTGCGCGTCCTTGGCCACCGCCGACCCCGACGATGTGGGGATGACGCGCGGCTGCCAGGCATCAAAAAACTGTCAGCTCGGTAGAACCGCGGCGCAAGTCGCGCGTCAGCATCTTCTCACCTTGAGCACAATCGGCTCGTTCACCAGCCCAGGCAGGTTCCGCGCTGCGTCAAAGCCCGTGTTCGCCCACAGGAACTTGTTCACAAAGCCGACATGGTAGACGCTGCGCAAGAGGTCAGCAGGCCGTCAGCCGTGCCTGGAAACTCTGGCCACACCACCACCACACTCACAGCGACGCCGCAGCTACCACGCTCATCCCGCGCAGCGCCGGGTTCTTGTCCTCCTTCCACGTGTACGACACATCAGACGCCGCTTTGGGCGCCGGATAGTCGATGAAGCCGCGCGATGCCATGGCTGCAGAAAGCAGAGTAACAACAACTAATACGAGTAATACGAGTAGGCCGGTGCCAGTGCGCTTGGGGCAGGTGTTGTTGGGATGTCGAAAGATGCGTCGTCCGAATGCACGGTCGGCCCAGTTATCATGTTCATTCACTACACATCACGGGCCTCGGCCTAGCCCTCCCTTGAAACTGGCGTGCCTCCGCCCTAGCTCCGCGCCCATGCGAGTACGCGTAGTTTGCCTGCGGTTGATTTGCGTTGCATTATCGGAGCACCCTAAGACCTACCAACGACATACTCGTATACGAATAGTACCAGATAAGAACGTTGGATTCGGCGAAAATGCAATATTGAAAAGATGCTGCCAAAACCGGTGATTCCTTGCAAAACAGCCTGAGTACAAAACGAACACAAATAATCACAGTTCCATTGAGCCCACCCCTAAAACGCCCCCGTCCCAAAAACGAAAAACCTCCGGCCGGTACCTGAAAAACGCCAAAGCAAGATATGCCTGTATCTGTGTTCTGTTTCCCTGTGTGGCAAGGGCAACTGCCACCATCAAACGAATGCGCCAAGATGCTGCCATCGTAAATGATCATTCCGTCATGCGCACAGCGGTATGCCTATACCCGCTGTCGCTGCAAAGATAAGCGAGAAGGGTGCGGGACAAGATCATGTTCTAGTATCCTGTCTCCTCTTTGGGCTTCAGTCCGAGCTCCAGAGAGCTGGTCTGCTTCCCTTTTGGCACAGCGAATACCAGTAAACACCAGTAAGCGCCAAAAGCCCACAGGGCTGGAGATCCCATAGGATCCCTCATTCGCCCGCTCGTCTTCTATCTCCGTCCCATGTGAAAGAGACGCGTGCGCAGCCACAGGATAAAGCCAGTCCAGTAGCTCTGCGTCTTCCGCTTCGTGCTGTTGTTGCGCTGGGCGCTTTTGAACGCCACGCTGTCCACAGTCGGTCCAAAGTTGGGCGTAGTACCACCAGTCATGTTGTCGTAGTTGCTGCTCTTAAAGGCCAGCGGCTTCTCGCTGAAATCCGCCGCCTGGCGGCTGTATTTGCCGCCGCCTTCGTATCCATTCCTGACGTCTCCTGCACTGCTGCCCCCAGGAGGCGTCGGCTTGCGCGACAGAGACGGCCGCTTGCCATCACTTCCGCTGTTTTTGCGAAGCTGGGCCGCAGCTTGCCGCTCCAACTCTTTCGCCTCTTTGTGGTCCTTGCGTTCACGTTTCCGAAGCATCACCTGGTCATGCTTCTCCGCTTTGGCACGCTCTCGCTCTTCGAACTTGCGCCGCGCCTCGCGAATCTGGTCTGTGCGGGCGCCCGCGTCCATCTCCGACCGCGAGCGAAGCCGGGGGAACCCAACTCCTTCGAAGGAGCTGCGCAGGGGAGACATGGGGACAGCCGAGCTGGAACCCATGGCCATTCCAGAGTTTGATGACGACATGAAAGACGACGCCATCACGGGGCCAACGGAGGCTGGCGAGTCGAGCGTGGATGTAGCACCGACAGTTGAGCTCAGGTGCAGGTCCGATTGTGAGAAGCTCGACGCTAAACTAGAGCCGCCGTAGTTGCGGCGGGTTGATGGGCCGCTCTGCATAGCACGTGTGGTGTTGATGCGCAGTGGTGATGCCGCGCTGATGTCGGTAAAGGAGGCAGCCCGTTGGCTGACAAGCGAAGGACGTCGCAGACTGGATTGTGAGATTGACGCAGCATGGCTGTGATGGTTGCGGTGATTTGGCAGAGAACCGGGCGCGTAATCATCATCGTCTTCATTCTCTGTGATGGTAGGCGAGTAGTCACGTATGCTGCTCGAAGCTGTGTTGCTGAAGGTATTGCCGATGTCGAGAGACAGCTGAGAATTGGCGTAAGACATCGGGGGCGTCTCCGTTCGGGGCGTCGGCTGAAAAGGGTGCGCATAGACCCCCGACCGATGACCGCCACCGCTACCGCTCGTTGCGACCGAAATGTGAGAGGTGCCGCTTGGAGAGCGCCCGTGCTGGAACCGCGGCTTGCCACACAACATGCTAGTGTCGGCAATGGCAAAGCTTACATCGCGCACAGAGCGGCCAGTACCCCCCGAGTCGTACCCCGAGCCCCATATGCCCAGCCCGGGTCCTTGCTGTTCTTCCCATGGGCGGTCCAAGTCCAGCGAGTTCTTCTCCGAGTGTGACAGCTTTTTCAAGATAGGCTTCACCATCTTGCCCTTTGACTTGGTGAGCTTGTTGTGTTGTGTGGAAACCTCCATCTTCTAGATAGGGGTCGAGGTCGAGGACGTGGAAACGCCCAGGGGAGATGTCGAAGATCAAGTATAAATCGTAGCTGGTACCAACCCCGGCGTAGGCCAATAGCACAGGTCGGTCGACGATGGCCGATCACAAGTGGCCGGATGAGGAAAACAGCTGAGGGGTGGCAGACATGAGTATGCTGGGAAGGTTCGACAATACGGCGAAGCAGCCGGAGGAGGACAGTGGATGTCGAACCGCACAGCGGACAACAGTGGGTGGCCCGGGCTTCGACAAAGGAATGTGGGACGTGGAAATGAGCTGCGAATTTGAAGAAGCTCAAGAACGTCCCCCAGACGCTCAGTTGTCCCCACAACAAGGAAAGGACCCGCCGTTCTCCGTTGTTTACTGTGACACGCGGCGGGCAGCAACGTCTGTCTCGCCTCGGACTGCCGTGTGCGTCGATCAATGGGAGGAATGAAGATCGAAGGGAGGGCTGGCGATGGTGTTGTATTTTGTGTGGAGGAGAGGAATGCGGAACGACGAGAAATCAAGCGCGGTAGCCGGAAACGGGGTCGGAGAGGGAGAGAAAGCCGACGGGGGCAGACGCTAAGTGCTCAAATGAGCCGTCGAGGAAAAAAGGGCAGCGAGACGGCGGCGATGAAAACCAGGACGATCGATGTGCCTGGTTCATAGGAAAGGAGAGGAAAGAAATGAAGTTGAGAGACAACCAGAAAAGACGGAAGAGGGAGGAAAAGGTTAGGACACACAAGGCTTACGAGTCGTTGGTCGTTCCCGGGGGCACGGCTTAGTATAGATTAAAAAAGCAGCAACACAAAGGGATTGGATTCCGCCAGGATGGTGGGGGAGGAGGAAGGGAGGGGAGTGGCTACGAAGGAAGGCGCGAACCACACCACCACTACACGGGGCCATCATTTGGTCCGCCGTCAAACCGAACTCTACGCTGACCGAACACTGACCAGCCAATGGCAGGCCAAATCACCTCAGGTCTAGCCTTCCTCTCTCCAGCTTTCGTCCGGCGCTTCCGTGGCTGATTGGCAGGCGCTGCGCCACGGTTTTGCCTTTTTCTATCCAGAAAACTGCGGGAAAAGAGGCAACGCATGTCGTCAGTGTCATGAGGCCTCTTTACGTGCAAGAATGGCGAATTCTCGATTTTTCGGCCGGGGAAGGAGCGGAGGGAGCAGGACGCTATTTTTCATGATGTGCGCGGCGACAGGGCTATGTCTCCACCGCTCTCCAATAACCAGCATCGCTCCTTCCACGATTGGACAGCGGCTCCCCCTCTACCCACTCATTCTTTCTCTGCGCTCCAAGGTTCTCCTACGTCGCTCCTTCCTGCTCTGTCCTTTTCCTCGAGTTTTCTTCACCTGCCATTTTTGCCCCGTCAATCTGCGCGTGCCGCGGCATTTTTACCCTGACCGCTTCGCTCGCTTGGCTCCTATTACCCTATCGCTGCTGCTGGGTCTCAGCAACAGTTTTTGCTGCAAACATATCTTATCGTGCAGAACAGACGCCAAGTGGCGCTGAATCACAAGCCAAAAGATAAAGCACTTCCCCACCGCTTCTCCACCTATAAACTTGAAGAAACTCCCTCCCAGAACACCCTATTGGTTACGAGGCATTCCGTGCATGCCTCTGTGTTGAGGCATTTCGTGAACGGCGAAAATGTTGGTTGCCGTGATCGGAAGCTACGGGATCGATGAGACAAGAGAAAGTGAGACACAGAAAGACCCAAAACGGGAAATTGAAATGGGAATGTGCGCTTGCCAGCACGCAAGAAACACCGTTGCAGTAATAATGGTATCTTTATTTTGGCACCGCCGCCGCAAGGCATTCCTTCCTCACATTCCTCTGCGTGCAGCCTCGGGGAGAGCCTAATGCTAGCGCGTCTGCCTCCCCGTTCATGCACAGCACTCGTAATTCTCAGTCTGGCCCTCCATGCCTGCCTTTATGCACAGGTCTCAACGTTTTCACATATACGAGCAGTGCTCATATCCAGCCAGTTGTTTTAGACGGCTGCCTGAGACACGGATTGGCGTGGCACCAGCTGCATCAAGACCGAAGGAATGGGGTGTGTTGGACCTGCAATAAACGCAAGGGGGTGAGGCGCTCGAAGAAATACGGAACACAAAACAAGGAAAGAGGGCAGTGCAAAAGACGGAGCGGTGTGAAGATACGAGAACGATTGCACGGTCAGGTTGTGATCCTGGCCACAAACAGCAAGGGACAGCCTTGCCTCGTATTATGACGTCGGAGATCATCTCCAGCCCGGTTACTGAGAGAGCAGAGACACCAAGCTGCTATCACGCCGGTATGCTTTGGCATAGCGCATGCCCATGGAGTATAGCTTTGGATGATTGCAATGATTGCAATGGCTGTTGCATCGTGATGAATATGTCCACGGCTCGGCTGGCGCAAAAGCCCATATTACAAGCGACCTGAGGCAAGACCCTTGTCCTGGACTTGCTCGTCGCTATCTCAAAAAACACGCAGATAGACAGTTCTTGTTCGACTCGAAACAAGATGGTGGAACAGCGTAACAAAAAGTCAATTTCCGAAATTGTCTATTGTGTGCGAGTCTGCGGATCTGAGACTGCTTGTTTTGGAGACGAACAACGACGACGCAAGTTTCACCACGCTTGCTTGACGCGAGACAACCGTACCTGAATTGTCTGCATGGTTGTTATGACCTGGGATGGGGAAAAAGAACACGTGTAAATAAACTTATCTGGATAGTTCGACGTGTGTTCTGTAGTCATCACCAAGTTTCATGAGATTCTCATTTTGTCTGCATATTGCTTCCTGTGGCAAATTACAATCCCAGACTTGACTCTTCTGGTCGCCGAGTATCTCATACTTTTCATCGCCTAATGTATGGATCTGGATTAAACACAGTTACAATCTCTACGTCTGCTGTACGCTCTCGATGCACGCCTTTTCTCTAAGTTTGGGGACATGGAGAAGGAGAACTTTATGAGGCCGTTCACTCATGTTTGACGCTGGCACCACAGATGAGCAAAATAGCACAAATCTTGAAAAATATTGTTTGTAAGAAGAAGACTCTCAGTGCTAGCTACCCTGCCTTTCATTAAAAGTGTTAAGCTTCTGTTTTTAGATTTCTCCTGCATTCCGCTAATTCAGTCGGTATCATAACTTGTTATTAAAGTATCAGAGACCGAATTAAGTGAATGCAATCAAGCGTGAGCATTGAGGTGATCTATTCTTGTTTCTTTCTCTACTTATTGTTGTCCCCGCAATGCGGGCCGGAACACACAGATACACATCCCGTTTTACGGGCACCATCCCTAAAAAAGCAGCGGCGGAATGTAATAATTCTAGACAACCATCGTCAGTGGCTCCTGCTATCTTTTCCTACCTGTTCGGTTTAGCTCACCCGGTCCGGGTAAATTCACTTACTTCCCCGGAGGCATAGCAGACATCTTCCTATATGTGCCTTCGGCAGATATCAACAAACTGTTCACGTAGTTTTCTGACCAGCCATGTTCCCAGCAGCCAAAGATCCAGGATCCAATTAAACATTCGAGTGCAAGCGCGAGAAAGCGTAGAGTGGTATGCAACTTGAGCTGTTCCTTGTCCTTTGATCCCGTTTGACTGAGCGGGTGAAAGACAGTTCTAGATCAGCCTACATGCATGCGGTGAAAATTTTTTTTCAAAGATGCGACTCTGTTGACTCGTCTAGACAATGGTACATGGTAGATACATCGGATTTGCTGTGATATGATTCCAAAAGTGACAACAGGGGGATGGCAGAGGGTGCGATTTTCGTCAGCCCACACTAACCTTGCATCTGCCTGCGCACATAATGGGTCGACCGGGTTTCCTCAGGGAAGCATTCGCTAAATGAGCTTGTGTTTGGCGAAGTTGCCGCGCACTGATCTGTGAGCACTGCCGCGCTGGTGCGGTTTGAGATAACTCGTGAAATACAAGCGAGATCGGCACAAAGATGCATGTCCACCTATAGCAATAATTGTAAAGCAAACATGCACAAATGTTTTATGGGTCTTTCGTCTCTTGTATTTCAGAGGCAAGGGCGCGGCGCTGGCAGTGAATATTCAAACACATCCAAGAAAGGCGTAGAACTAGAGCGGCAGCCACCACGACGTATGGTTGCTGTCGATCTTCACCCAACCCATTTGCGGGATGGCTAGCAAAATTTGTGTTTTTTTAACGTTAGTGCGGGCAAGTCAAGACCAACACCTGCGCCTGTAACTGAAGGACTCATGGTCCCCGGGGAGAGCCGTGCCCGATCGCATTGGGGTGGGCGACTTGTTGGTGAAAGGGTCAGAGAGAAAACAGGATGTAACCATCTGAGGCGGGACAAGGACCACAGGCCATGGAAGGCCGGTGAAAAGAGCTAGTAGGGGGGGAAGAGAGCAGGGTGTCTTGAATCAGGGGTGGCTGCAGCTCCGTCACCGGCTGAGGCCACTTGTCCGATGTGTGCGAGAAGGGCTTGCCCTGAAAGTGTGTGCGGAGACAGGTGACATTTGTGGTAGGGAGAGCCGCAGCTCAAAGCAGTTGCACTGGCATCGTAAATCCGGTCAGCGACCGATATGAAAAACAACACAATGGTTGATTGGCAAGCCCCAATGGTCTAGCAAGGAAGGGAAAGGGGAGAGAGGAGAGAGGAGAGAGGAAAGGAGGACGGGCAGAACAGGACAGAACGTCGCCCGTCTTACTTGTCGGTGGCCATTCTGCTGAGACATGCTGCCGAAAACGGGGGGACGGAAAGGCACGGACAGTTCCTTTCTCAACATCGGCAAGCTGAACATGAGTGAATTTGTGAGGTGTCAAATATGCCGGTGCTGTGTATAGATGTTGACGTTGAAGTGACGTGGGCTGTGCACTTTGGGGATATCTGTACGAATGTGGGATACGCCCGTTTTGTCCTTGTGCCGAGCGGTCAGGCTGCAGTGTGCGTGGGCGGTTTCAAATCAGGGAGGAGCAGCCCGGGGAGAGTGGCATCCAGCTGGACAACAACGGAAGGTGCGATGCCCGCATTTCTGCACGAAAGGTTTGTGGAATGGGCGGTGGGGTAGCCCCCAAGCACACAATAATTTGTTCTTCTTTCACATCTACAAGCTTTGCATCTTACCCGGTCAGGGCTTCGCCTCGCCATTCTATTTTCGGCAAGGCTGTTAGGGACGAATCGTTCACGACACTTTCACGAGATGCTCTCACGACAGCATCACGCCAATTCCCCGCCAATACAACGATAACGCAAAATCGCATGGGATTGAACGCTCGTGGTCATGGGTGCAGCCGAAACCCTGCATGTTCTCGAACTGTAAGCGTCCTCCGATGGCTTTTCTTTTTGTTGCATCGGTTGCCAGTAGGTGTGGAGAGTTACACGACTGTGAAATGCAGCAGCAGCAATAAGCTAACCAATCCTGCGAAACAGAGGCCTGTGTTGGATGTTGGCGGGCGTGGGTGTGCCAGGGACCATCCCCCGGTTGCAGTCGAAGTTCGGTAGGTGGATACATCCGCTTTGTGGCTGCGCGGCTGCACGACAGAAGCAGGAGTGATATGCCTGGTCAACTTCATGTGTCGGTACTACGATGGAGGAAGACGTTCTCGCGCCCAACGCGCGCGATCTTAGATACAGGTTGCAGATAAGAGTGGAATCTTGCCAAACACAGCCAGATACCAGCGAAACCGATCTTCCCATGGACCAACGGTCACAAATTCACAGGTTCAACAGAGCTAGGAACGAGCAGCCGAACAGCCTGGACGACGACGGATGGGAACGGCCGACGAGGCAGACGAGAGTGCCACTTCTTACTTGTTCTGGCTACCATGGCTCTGCAGGAAAATGCCTCGCTTAGTGTTGACCTGTCATATCTTCGCCTGCAGAATAATCGTCTCACCGGGTGTGCAAAACCGTCCACCAAACCGACGACGCTCGTTTCAATGTACCACGTTTGGGCGGCATGCAGCGACTGCATACCTCGATCACCCCCCAAACTTGCTTGGCCATGAGAGCATGCCACAGGCGCATACGTTTGCGTGTTCACGCAAGACTCTGTCTGCGCTGACCTGCAGGGGACTGATGACGGCCCACTAAACCCTGGTTAGCCTGAGAGCGCCGAGTTGTCAGGAACAGGAAGAGAGAGAGGGTCGAAGACCGGAAAGACGTGTCATAAACAGCATGCCAGGAAGTGCAGCAGAAATGGCGAAATTCAAATGTTACCCTTACCTGCTCACCCCTGACGTGCTAGCGAGGGAGACGGGCTACGGTTGTGCGGGGACCCTGGTAAGTCCTTCCCGTCCTTAGCCTCGAACAGAAGCCCGATTTTCTTATTCCATTGACCAGATTAGCAGGTGCTTCATAGCCAGCAGCTCGTGACCTGCCCTCGACGAGAGCCCCTTCGCTATGCCGGCCGCTGACGCCCGAGAAGCGGCTGCTGCCGATTTATTGCAAAGCGCTGACGTGGAGGCAGCAGACTCGCGCATTATTTCCAGCGCGGCACGGCAGAAGAAGACCGAGAATGCTCGGGCAGGCCGTGTCGCGTCCATTTCCCGAACCGCTCTGCTTGCAACAGCCTACTCGTACAGCGGCCGCTGCAGGGCACACGGCCGAGGCCGTGTGCTGCCAGCAGCGACGTTATGGAGTATCACTCGTATCTTACATGTGAGTACGAGTACGAATACTCCGCCTGCTTGCTCCATACACATATGTGCACACGCACACACATCCGGTCGCATTGTGGGCATCCTGTGGGTTTTGTCACAGGCACTACGAGTAGTGGCCTAACCATATAATGCTTGAGCATCCACCCCTTGCCCCTTGTGGCAACAGACCTTCAGTTTCCGCAGCAGGCGTGCTACAGAATCCCCGCCTTCTCCACCAATATGCGGCGCGCGGTGCATTTGTCCACAGAAGGCATCTCTCGAGCAGCATTGGCCTAGCTGGCGAAATTTGCCCGGCTCGGCCGCTCGCCTGATTCTCTCTCTCTCATAAGCAAAATGTACCCCGAATATGCTGGTCGCCCGCTGCAGGCTTGAGTGCCGCGCATTTTCTACACTTTGCCCTAATGTGCGTCGGCTCTGGGTGTGCCTCTGGGTGTGCCTCTGGGTGTGTCTCTGGGTGTGCAGTTCACGCCCTCTGCTTCTGTGCCTTCGTTATGGCCTGTTTTCTCGAACGCCGAAAGAACACGGGTCCACCTCGATGGGCTGACGCAGAGAAAACGTGACTTGGTGTCCGATTTTCTGATTCCTCTTCGGCTGAGCTGTGGCAATGGCCAGAGCCAATAACGTCGCCCAAGATTTCTCGGAGGGCACGGCCGATTTTGCCCCTTCCGACATTGAGCCGCCTGTGCAAGCTCCAGTCACCCTGGAAGCGAAGGTAAGACGGCAGGTGAATGCACACTGACAGGCATACATAATGTGTGCGGCTCACTCACTGGGATGCGAGTGGGCGATCTAACACGCTCTGGAGGGTCTCCCTTTCGACATCTTAGCCTTGCCCGCCCGTGTCTTCCTACATAACAGTAACCGACCAACCAGACCTGTCAGCTTTCCCTCAAGATCGAGTGCGCTATATTTTTTAAATGCACGCCCCTCCAATTCAACCTGCTAACGAATATGCTAGCTTCAATTGGCTTTGCAACAGGGTCGACTCCGGAGCTCAGCTTCAAAATAGAGCAAACAAAGTAGCAGCACACCACGCCTGCACGTTAATTCTGGGTCTTGCGTGCTCACCTTGCCCCTGCCCGGGCGGCTGCCTATCCTTACCCCCTGGTCCCCTGGTCCCCTGGTCCGACTGTGCCGTAGCCTCGAATCTTCACAAAATATCCACACCCCAACAGTGAATTCACCTCCTACATCAAGCCTGCATGTAAAATGGGCGATGGCAATTCCCCCCTATGGCTCAAGCGAGGCCTAATTGTTAGTCGCAAGTGACGGCTCAATTCTTAGCTACGCGCGTTACTACATTGCAACAACAACAGAACAATGTATCTTTTTCGTACCTTGCTGCCTCCTAACCTTTCCCTGTTGCCCCATACTTTTCATAGTCTCCGTCTGGATTTCTGCAACCTTGCTTTACATCCACCACCTCTTCACACTTCATCTGAGTATATATATTCCAGCTTTCTCGTATCTTCCTACAACCCTTCTCTTCACCCTTCTCTCAGTGTCGGTAGCAGTCACTATTATCCAACTCTGCCACTTAATTTTTTTTCCTTTGCCTGTTCCCTTGGTCAACTGGGTTTTGCAAAGACCATATAATTTCTTTGCTTATTGCTTTTCTTGGCCCTGTCATCTGTATAATTTACCACATCACATGCAGTGTTTCTTGTCTTCTGCTCCTCCTCTTGCATCATCTTTCAAGCTCTGGCCAAGAGCTTTTCAGTTTGACACCAGCTGCCTTTGAACTCTGTCGTTTAGCCGCCATTCATATTCCTCTCGTATTTTCTCTATGTTTACTTGAGGCGGCCGAGGAACAAGGCGGTTTATCAAAGACAACTCTTCCAGTACCAAGAAACTTTGAGAGCATCAAGAACAAGGCATTCGCACCCTTCACCTTCCCCTCTTAACTAGTTTCTCCGTTTGCTATCTTTGCATCCCCTTGGCATTTCAGAACTTCAGCTGTTCATCGAACTATGGCCCCCAGTCAGGCCTGACTGGCATAATTTTTAATCACATTAAAGCAAGGGAAAGAAAAAAAACGAAAACTTGGAAAGTCTGCGAGAGACGCCAGAGGGAGCCAGAAACGCAGATAAACCTACCGCACATAGATGAGACGTATCTCTCTCTGTGTTAGACTAGCGAGTCTGCAAAGAATCATTTCGGAAGAGCGCATAATATCCGACAACCACCATGTCAGTTTCGGATTCTGGAGTCTTCGACATGCAGTCAATCTCGGCATTGCTGTCATTTGACATTTTTTCCTCTCAAACATTCTGGATCTATGTCTTTTGGGTTCTGTGGTAAGAACCACTCGTGGTGAAGCGAAGAAGACTTTGATATAAAGAAAACTGACAGCTCTCAAAACAGGATACACAGATATCTCCGTCTTCTGGTTCATTGCTGCAGCCATTGGTTGTACAAGTCGAAGCCTACCCCGGAATCGCCTTCGTTCACATCAAAGGATGTGACAGTTGTGATTCCCACAATCCACCACGCCTTTGAAGAGCTGCGCCCATCTCTGGAGAGCATCATCGCTTGCGAGCCTTTCGAGCTCATTCTAGTGACAACGTCAAAAAAGTATGCAGCCTTGGAGAAGATGGCCGACTCTCTTCGTGAGACTGGCTTCAAAGGAATCCGCGTGATGTGCATAGGCGTTGCGAACAAGCGCCTCCAAGTCTGTGAGGCACTGCCTGGTATTCAAACCAAGCTCACCATCCTGGCCGACGACGACGTTACCTGGCCCAAGACGCTGATACCCTGGATTCTGGCACCATTCGAGGATGAGAAAATCGGAGGTGTTGGCACGTGCCAGCGAGTGAAACGAATCTGGAGCGGCCCGTGGACAACGCAAATATTCAACTGGCTTGGTGCCGCCTACATTGAGCGCCGGAACTTTGAGATATCGGCAACGCACAACATTGACGGTGGTACATCCTGCATGTCAGGCCGAACAGTCGCGTACCGGTCTGAAATCCTCCAGAGTCGCGAGTTTCTCGAGGGCTTTCAGACAGAACAGTGGGGAAAGTTCATCCTCAACGCGGACGACGACAATTTTGTGACCCGCTGGCTTGTCAGTCACCAATGGAAGACATGGGTGCAGTACGACCGCGAGTGCGAGATCGAGACGACGCTAGAGAACGACGTAAAGTTTCTGTTCCAGTGCTGCCGCTGGGCGCGAAGCAACTGGCGCAGTAACTGGGCGAGCTTAGTGCGGGAGCGGTTCGTGTGGGTGTGAGTAAATAACGGACCCCCCCCCCCCCACTTACTCTGGGTCCACAAGCTGACATTCGTTCCACAGTCAACAACCGTGGTCTACCTATGCACTGCACATCGCCACGTTTACATCGCTAGCTTTTATCGTGGATCCTCTTCTTCTGCTCTCTTGCTGGCAGGCAACTGCAGATTGGAATCCTTCCAGCAGGGCCTACGCGTTTTGGGCGCAATTCGTTTTTATGTTCGGCTTCACGAAAGTGGTCAAGCTCATGGGTCTGTTTCTGCGCAACCCTAGTGACGTCAAATTTTTGCTGGTTTCGATCGTCTTTGGTTATTTCCACGGCCTGATCAAGCTTTACGCTTTGTACACGCTGAAAATGGTATGACTTTCTATTCAATTACTGTTGGAGTGGAGCTAATGCAACTGTTTCGTTCAGACATTCTGGGGCAGCCGCGAAGATGGCGATGATAATGACAACGTCCGCTTGGCTCCACGGCCTCGCCGCAGCCCGAGTCTAGATATACCACTAAGGATAGATGGCGAGCTTCCTCAACACTCGGAACCCTTGATTGCTGTCTGGCCTGATGCCAAACATCCTTTCGATGCTGGGCGAAAAGACCGACGAGATGGCATCTCTGGATGGGACGTTTTGTCAACTCGAATTCATGGATACAAGGTCAGTTTGCGGGGCAAATGACAACAACCACGAATCAAATTATGATGATCACGATCACAATGAAGAACGACGCACACATATATGATTTTCAAGTACACGGACCAGAGCCCTCGAAAGCCAGAGTCGTGAGTCGTGGATACGACCTGACTGGCTGGACATAGGAGGGAGGTCATCTGGAAATTTTTTTTCTTGTTTTTCCGTGGAGGGTTTATGGCACACAAAATGTCTGATTGATCTTTTTTTTCATATTCTTACGTGTGAGGGAAACAAAAAGAACGGACAGGGTGGTATTTGTGAACTAAAAATATTTTGCGCATTTCGCTTTCTATTGTTCGCCTCTTTTTTTCTTAGGTATTTTTCATGTGAACCTCTTCACTTCAGCTTCGGGGCCTACATTCTCTCATAACAGCCGAGGTGATGGAATTCTCGCGATGGGAAAACAAGTCGGAGTCAAAATGGCCGGGGCGACTGAGGCTGGGCCGGAAATGACGACAGGTGTCGTCAGCCGTGCTGGAGACGATGTGGATGGCACAAGCAGAGGCAAGACAGAAGCAAAAATGATAGGATAAGTGGGCAAAAATGGACAGATATGTAAAAAATGGTACAAGGTCGCACAAATAGAGAGCAGTTTACGGTGCAATACGAGCAAAAAGTGTGATGCTTGGGTCAGCAGGAAATACATTATACGAGGTATTATCTTACACCAGAACAGAGAGAAAGGGCAACCGCAAGGCACAACGAGGCTCTTTCCGCGTCATCTCATAGGCCGATGTCCTTGTAGCGTTGCCCCGTTTATTTTCAGGGCACTTATCAGGACGAGCAAAGCAAACAAGCTCATGGCGGAGGCAGAAACGACCTTAGATGGAGCGCAAGATGCCGTACGTACACAACTGCAGTACGAGATGCAATTGACAGTCCCAGAGTCTACCGAGGCGAAGACAGCAGAGGGTCTTTCGTGAAAGACACTGGGAGGCTTTGGCTGCGCTTTTTCCGCAGGACACTGACAGGTCGTTCTTGCCTTGTTGTGCATTCCCCGCTTTTTCGTATTTTGTCTTCCTCCCCTTTACTCTGCAGACTTCCTCTTCTTCTTTGAAAAAATGGGAACGATATTTTGTTCTCACCCCTCTCCCATGCACGTACGATCACTATCGTCTACGCTCGCCATCTCCCATGTCTCCTCTCTGTGCCAGATAGTTCAACCACCAGATGGTCTTTCGCTAAACCACCCCGCATATCGACCAGGACCAGGTTAGTGGCTCCATTGGCTCCCAGCCAACGCTAGCATTGGCGAGGAGGATCGCTAAGGGCGCCAAAGGGAGCACAGCCAGACCAGGATGGCGTGCGGCGGCTCAGGAGCAAAGCACGACAATTCGAAACGAGGCCCATCAACCACGCCCACGATACTTGCACTAGTCGTCATGGATCGGGAGAAGCAAGTCCTCCAGGTCTTCCTCGGCATGCATTCGACAGCGATGCGGGCACAAACGTGACTACCGACAAAGCCGTGCAGACAGGCTGCTTCCAGCCGCGAGAATCGTTCCGCTGCAGAACAACAGGATGGATACGACATGCTGGCTTGAATAGCCTACCTTTCAGAGAGACCAGGCGATGATACCATTCAACGGTGTTGTCTCTCAGCGTTGCAGTCCTGTCCTCACAACAAGACAAAGAGGAGCAGGAGAGCTCGGGGCAATAATTGTGGAGGGGAGATGTTGAAAAAGGTCTCACGGCGGCACTAGCGGAGTCCGCCAAAGAGCTAGCTGCCATGCGATGCTTCTCTTATCACGAGCCTGTTCTTAGCGGCATGGCTTGCCGTGTTGTCTCTCGCTTTCATTCATGTGTCACCACTATTCCATCTATTTGACCACCTCTCCCCCCCCCACGTCTCGGTTCGGGGTTAGCAATGTGTGGCGCCAAGCATGATCACGGTGGTGTTGCTATTGCAATCATCAACAAGCATTGGCTGCGGGACAAGCAGGCAGCGGGCGGTTGGCCTAGATGAGGGTCGGGAAACCGAAAAATTCCAAATGGGCATTATCCCGCCCATGTGGAGTTTCGGGGGCGTGGGAGCTGCGGCGCCACCCACTGTGCCTATCTCCTCTCACGAAAAGCAGAAGGAACAAGGGTCGTCCACACTGGCCTGAGGACGCAGCCGAGAGCAAGACCGGCTAGACAGCAACGGAAGGCAAGTGGGAAAGATCATGAGAGAGCGCTTGCGAGCTGCTCGGCCTCATAGTGGGCGAACAAAAAGTGGACGAACCTGCTCGTACTCCGCAGTGGGCGGACTACTCTCATTTCAGCCGGCTGCGACAGCCACGACCACGATTAGACACAGGCTGGACTTTCTAGCTCAGCACTGGTTACGAGGTGGGCTTGGGGGGAAAGGGGCTATTCGAATTTGCTCAGCCCACCCCCACAAAGAACACCGAAAGGCAGCATAACGGCTCGATCAGGGAGGGGGGGGGTCTCCAGCAGGGGACTAAGCCAGCGGCCACTGCCACCCCCCTATCTCTGTGCGACGGATGGACGATCTTCAAGGGAAGGAAACGCTAAGTGCGGAAACACCTCCAAAGACCTAGTTAGGCACGCATTGACTGGCGTGACTTCCTTGCAGAAGATGGCCTTTGGCGAAACACACTAGCCAGCACTGGAACAGCTCAACTGCTATAAACGTCCAGGTGCAGGGCAGAAGGGTCGCGCTGCTCTCGCGAAGAAGCAAATACGACGCTCTTGTTGTGGAATATGGATACACGTACTTGTACGAAACTAGGCTAATGCATCATGAAATGGCTACTACTGCTTAGGCGGCCTGCAAGCACGACGACTGACGCCACGCCTGCTGCATATTCACACTCGGCGGACCTTGCAGGTCGAGTGCTATCCTCCGTCCGCTGAAGACGACACACCCCTGTTCCACAAAAACCTTGCCCTCCACATATTACTTGTAGGTGTACACACCTAAAGGTGTGCACGGTGTATTTGCTGTGTATCGACCATTGGACATTGGCTGCGTCAACGCACTACTGCAGGCCAAGAGGCGGCTTACTGCCCACGGACGATCTGGACATACGGCTAAAGCTCGAGGCAGGCTGAGCAGAAGAGGAGGGGCTGAAAGCTCACGATAACGAGCAATAGAATGACGACAACACTTGGGGCGTGTTACAAGCATAGCGCTTGTCCCGGTGGCCTCCGCTCCTGCGAGATGAGCACACGATGGCAAGCGAACAGACGCTGTGGTTTGATTTATCTCGGCCTTCTCTGCCTTCTTCCACATGTCTGCCGACGACGTCGCTGTATCCTGGTTGTTCCCCGTTTGCCGAGATGCACGATTACACGGTTCTACCACCTCAAACGGCAAATTGTCATCTCCTGGATTGCCTCCTCCACAATACAGCATGCCAGTCATCTCCACCTGAAAACATCAGAGGAAGTTGGAGGGGCGCCAGCTCGTCCGTGAGCTCCGTCTACCTCGTCTGTCTACCTCGTATACTGCTTTGAGGCACAGCTTCGGTCCCCGGGAATGGTCTGCAGCCATTCGGACTAGTTATTCCCCTCCTCATAGCCGCCTCATTCTAAGCAGCGACGACTGACGCTAGAATGCACCACACCACTAGGCCGACGAGAAGGATGGCGGGTAGCCACATGAAGAACTGGTCACCATACCTGCGCATGTCTGCTGACTCCTCTCCTGTCCGCCGACCATTGCCACGCCCTTCATGAGTAA
Organism: Harringtonia aguacate; assembly: GCA_014183095.1. NCBI lineage: Eukaryota > Fungi > Ascomycota > Sordariomycetes > Ophiostomatales > Ophiostomataceae > Harringtonia > Harringtonia aguacate. The sequence continues at coordinate 39,983 of JACCPH010000047.1, read as the reverse complement.
TATGGCAAAGCTCTGGTCAGCCTGCAGCGCGCGAGTAAGACGTTGAGGAGGGAGGGGAGGGGGGGGGGTGAGGGTGAGGGGCGTGGCGGAGGGAGTTGAACCGACCCTCCTTCTAATCTCGGCGGCAGAAACCCTAGTGCTTAGCAATTCGAGAAACGGCTCTCCGAAAAAACGTCAACTCCGACTTTTACGAACAGCATTCATGGGAAAACGCACTGGAAATGATAACCAAGCATGGACTGCCCAATGCCGCTGATACCTCACTCACCACTTCTCTGTTATTTTGGCTTTCCCCGTCAACTGCTACCTCGGCCGCACACCCTCAAAGAGGATAGGGCGGGTTGGCCGCAAATAGCGCCTTGTTTGCAACAGCACCAATTACTTCCTCCACACCACAAGAACTACTACCGTGTATTTGTACGGGACCGCAGAAAGAGCAACAACAATGATTGGATGCTACCCCGTTGCGGGAACAAAAAATAATAGCCAAGCGGGAATGCAAAGGGTAATATCAGCAAGGCAATTCAGCATGGGTCGTGAACCGGCATACATGCTTTACAGGACCAGAAAATCAAACCGGGGACAGGGACCAGCGCCAAATCTGCCCACAGAGGATCTCATTAACGACACCCTTGTTACATGGTCGGCGAGTCGACGGGAGGTATGCACGACAGGTTTGTGATTGATCATAAACGGGCTGATGTGCATCTTCTCGAGCTCTCGAATGGGATCGAGACCGGATACGAGTACACACACTCACACTTGCGCCCTCACACTCATGCGTCCTCACACGCCCTCACACACCCTCACACACACCTCTCGGCAGCACCGTTCGGGAAACAGAAGCGCCGCCAACCGTGGTGTTTTTGCTGCAAATGAGAACTGACGGAGAAGCAGAGTTTTCACTCGGGCTCGTGACGTGGACTGATGAGAACGAAGCAAGAAGAGGAGCATATGGCCATATGCAGTGTATGCGGATGAGTACGAGTACGGGCACGCCGTCAGCACAAACGTGGAATGACCCGCCGCTATTACCCCTCCCTCTTCCTTCTTCCGACACACCGCACGCAGAACATGCAGGCCAGCTGGCAACTTGGGTTTGATTTTTATTTCATTTATCATTGTTTGACAGCTCTCCTTTGGCACGGGGTCCCGTGGGGCACCGCCAGATTTTTTTTATGCCAAGACAGCCAGACCGGGTAGATTCCCAGGGGTGGTAGGAATTGTTGTAAGCGCCCTGCTTCTCTGGATCCTGTCTCCGGCTGCCTGAAACGGCAGCACTGCATACTACCAGTGTTTTGTCTCTGGATGCGACCGCGATCTGGTGCCTCTGTTTTCTTGATGGTTCTTGGGAGCGTTTGAGAAGGCTTCTCTCTGTTGGTTTTGAAATTTCTCCCTTCTTCTTACTCGACGGCACACTGGCAACCTGCTATGTAATGGCAAGTTGCCAACAGCCAAACAAATCGCTCTGGCCATTTCCATTGGCTAACCAATGGATCAGCGTGCAGCAAGGTCCCAGATATACTCGGACAAACTCGACCGACACACATGACTCACCTCCACAATGCGGCAGTGAAGCCGCCCTCTTCCCGCGGAACAACACATCATCACGCTACAAGCGTGGAAGTATATCTCGATTCAGCACATCCGGACCTTTACACATCCTGGCGGCCCCCGTGGTGTGTAGTTATTCATCATGCCTGCCGCCTCATGCCGCTGTTCAGCGTACCAGAACGGGGTTATATCCCATCTCCCATATGCATGTCCAGCTCACTTGCTCCTCCCGCCGCCCCCCCTACCCCCCCTCCTTCCCCCCCCCCCCCCCCTCAGTTCACCCACCTTCCCCATACGAAGAAATACGAGTCTGCAGGCACTCTTTTTAGGCAATGCGGCATGTCCTGGCGGCTCCTTTTTCCTTTCTGTTCTTAAGGGTGGCATTCCAAGGTCACAACGCGCCCCGCCTCCGTCCGCCGGAAGGGATTTCCTGTGAAGCCGGTCACAAAGCCATCCTCCCGCGTACCCACGCACCCGCCTCTACCGCCGCTCTCTGTCATTTTTGCTCCGTCGCATTTGTTGGGTTCGGGCTCACTCGTCAGCTGTCGTAGTCGCCAACCGGACGCTTTGGTGGTAACGGTGGTAAGGAGGTAAAAAAAAAAAAGAAAAAGAAAAAGAAATATGGAAGAAAAAGAAGAAGAGGCTAAGGTTGGGCTGCGACCCAAGACGTGTCACCCGCAGCCGCCCGGCACAGCAGTGGCGAGGGGTGGACAGAAACGGGCGCTCAGTGGGCAGCTGTGCGTGCGCGTGCACGCGTGCATGCGTGCCGTGCATGTATGCCGTGTGTGCTCACTGCCTGCATCCTCTACTGGCACTAACATGGCCTGCGTACCTCGATGTATTTTGGATATGCGGACATGGCGGCTGGCTGAGACGTGCTCACGAATGCGGCAAGGCGAGGCGCGTCTGCGTTTCGAACGCGTTCTAGAAGTCACGTCCGACGCCAACACGGGGGTACAGTCTTGCCCCTCTCGTATTCATTTCTGATCGTATTCTCGGTGGCCACATTGACAGGTGTCACCACAGGAGGAAACATATGTTTGTCGATGGAGGCACGTGAATTCTGTGTTTCTGTGTCAGACACACCGGGGAGGGGGAGGGGGGGAGTGTGCCTGCCCCTTTCCCATGCCGGTTGACATGTCAGTAAACCACCTCCATCTTGCTCTTCTTGCTTGGATCACGGCCGTGATTTCTGAGTGTGCATTTCTCGTGTTCTGGGAGGTGGAACCAGATGTGCATACATCGACTGTTCTGGATCGGGGACGCGTAAACAGTAAGACATCAGCAGTGCTGATCTGCCAGAACATCACCAGCCAGACGCCGTCCTCCGAGGCTGCATTTTCCCACTCCCATATCCCGTGTTGTCGGAGCTTACGAGTTCCCGTTCCGTCCTCTGGATGACGGCTAGACTCGGACCCTTTGAGCTGAAGTGGTTGGGTAGGCATGGCCGCTGTCGGGGTGTAGTGCGGTGAACGGACACTAGGCCAGTGCATACAGCTCCTAGGCCTTGATTGTCCTGGCCAGATGGCATCCTATGTGCAGAGCTTGTCGGCACATGCCGACATGCCAGGCAGCTGGACGGTGATGACCTCACGGGCCAGCCTGAGGACTGGGCGTTGATTTCACAGCCGCACAGGCAGCTGGCATGTCCATCAAAGCTACAGCAGCAAATTACACATGCCGTAATGAACCATTTTCCGGGGCTGACCGTGTTCGTGAGCTGTGCTGTGCGGCTTGCGGCTGTCCCCCTCAAAACCCCAGTGTTGCAGACCGTAGCTTCTGTAGTTTCTGATATCGGGGTGCATGGTCGAAGGAATCTGGACGTTGTTGGCGAACAAACGGTGTTTCATATGGGCTCTATCGCTCCGAGATCCACCGCTGCATGTCCAGCTTTCTCACAGTTGACTAACTGTTGGCTTCGTGTCTTGGATGAAGCAGTTATACTCGAGCATTGCCGTGTAGTTGTCCAGCCTCGTCCATAATCCAGGGGTCAATATAAGAACGCTTGTCGTGTCGTTGTCATTGTATCGCTGTAGCCGCTTTCCAGTTGCATGCAAGCTCCCATGACCCACCGCCGATTGCCGTGATAATATGCCGAGGCTGTGAAGCCTTGTGAAACTCTGCATCTCACTCTGATACGGCTGATGTTGGGAGCCGGAACCTCTGGCCAACCACGGCCCACCCACAAGTCCACAAGTAACAGCACACTACTCAAAGGTTCTGGTTGCCTTGCTTGTTTCATGCACATGCAGCATCTAGCAAGTCTTTTCACCTGAATCTGTCCTATTTTAGCACCAAGACATCCGAATATCCGGCGATCTGGGGGTAAGGGGGGGGGGGCAAAAAGCCGTGCTGGCTTCGGTCGTTGCTACCACGGGACTACAAAGCAAGTTGTCAAATGGGGAAACAGGTCGGCATGGCAAAGGGACGCAGCGAATCATGCCTCCTGCTGCAAGATGCATACAAATGCAATGATACTCGTACAATGGCATGGCAGTCACGCGACGGGGCTTCTCTCGCCCCCTTTCCCTGTCGAGGCAGCTGGGGCCCCTGTTTTATGGAGCCGCCACGGACGACACGGCGACGAGCACGAATGTGGCACAGCATGTGGAAGATACCTGCGAGTACAAATATGTAGTACGAGAGCGTTCGTATCCGTATCTGGGCTCGTAGTGCCCGTGCTCGTGGTGCTGCTCGTGGTGCTCGTAGTGTTCTTAGTGCTCTTACAAAAATACATAAATCCATGCTGGCCCCCAATTTCCGAGCGTCGACAGCAGAGGGGATCCTGGTCAAACGTGCACACGCGCCCATTTGGCGTTGGAGGGGGTGCCAGGAGGGGGCCACCCTAAGCAAAACGAGAACAAAGAAAACGGGTGCACGCAGCCAGAGATTGGCAGAGGCTAAGCAGGCATCCGACATGAAAGAAGAACCAGAAAACCGGCGCCGGGGGACTAAAAAAGAACAAAAAAAAAAGAAAGCGTCAAAAAATCAGAAGAGAGGAAAGTTGGTATTTAAAAAAAGGCCTCGCGCATTTTCCATTTTCGATAATAGCAACAGCTAAAAATAGGGGGGGGCGGGGGAGGAGAGACAAAACCCAGGCTCGTAAATGGACGCCACCAAATTTCATAAAACAAAGACAAACAAAGCATCCATGAACCCTGTCCTGACCTCGCCATGTCATGCTGCGCCCTCATTGACAAAGGAAAAATTCGTCACTCGGATCGTTCATAGTCTTAGCTAGCAAAAAAAGAGACAGCGCAGAAAAAAAAAGGGACAAAGAAAACGAAAAAAAGATAGGCCGTCATGATGCGTCAGACCTGCATGGATGGCCTGCCTGGATGGCCATCCCATGCATCAGTCCAGCTTGCCGCCCAGATGTGCCACGTTCCGCCTGACGGCCTCGCTCAGCTTGCCGTGGCCTCTGTAGGCGTAATGCACCGTCTGCTGCCAGGCCTCCGGGTGGGGGAGGGGGAACTCAATCGTGTCGCCTGCCTTGACGTGGCCCGACAGCACCACGGCTGCCAGGCCCGGCAGAACACCCAGTGCTGGATGAGGACCTGCGATTGCACCGTCAGAACGTGAACCAGACCGTATGAATGGAGAGATAGGATAGGAACGTACGGGTGGGAATAGGAATGCCGCCATTGCCGAGGAACTGGTCCGGCGACGACAGCTCCTTGTCCTTGTGTGTAGACTGCTGCTGCTGCTGCTGTTGCTGCTGCTGCTGCTGTTGCTGCTGCTGCTGCTGTTGCTGCTGCTGCTGCGCGTGCCGGCGGAGGCTGGGATGCGGCGTGGCCGGCGAGAGGGGGGACGGAGGCGCCGGGCGCTTCACGCCGGCGACCGAGCTGGCCGGCGACGAGTTGCTGGCATTCAGAGACGACGGCAGCGCCGAGAGCGGCGACCGCGCCACCGGCGACGGCAGGATGCTGACGTTGGAGGCGGCCTGGCCGTCGGGCTTGGGCACGGCCTGGACGAGCTCCTGCAGATCAAAAACGCGCTGGATCGCAAACGGCTTCTCCTCGGGCGAGCTGGGCCGCACAAAGGCGCACACATACAGCTGGCCTTCTGGCGGCGGCGTCATCCGAGAGCCGCTGTGGCCGATGCTGCTGTTGTCGCGGCTGTCGCGGCTGTCGTGGCTGCCGTGGCTGTCGTGACTGTCGTGGCTGTCACGGCTGTTGCGGCTGTCACGGCTGTCGCCACTGTCACTCGTCGTGGCTGACGCTGCGCTCGCCCGCCGAAGACTGGTGGCCTTGACATAGACACACGGCGAGATGGCACGCGGGGACTGCACGGGGCTGAACGCGGCGGAAAGACCCTGGCGTTTGCTCCTGGTGCCCGTCCGGGTTATGAGAGGGGTGAGGCGTCGGCCGGACGGGACAGAGGCCGCAGCAGTCGCAGCAGCAGCAGCAGCCGCAGCAGCAGGCTTGCCGGCCTGCTCCAAGATCTTCTCGTCTGACGCTTCCTGTGCCTGCGGCGACTGGGAGAGCCCTGACAGCAGGATGGCCCGGTTCTGAGCAAAAAAGGACTGCTCCTGCAGCGGCGGCGACGGCATGGGCGAAGCCTTGTTTCGGCCTCCTCCATCGACGGGGCTGTTCATGGAAAAGTTGTCCAAGCGTCTGGTGAGATCAGACTGCACCGCTGCCGCCGTCGAGGGCGGCGGCGTCGGCACCGTCTCTTTGGCAGCCGTCCCGGTCGTCAGTATACGGCGTGGATGGCGAACTGGCCGAGCGGCAGCGGCAGCCGGGGTCGGTGACCGAGCACCCATGCTGTCCAGGAGGGTTGTAAGATGTCGGGAATTTGACAGCGAGCAGAGACTGGTCCTCTGTCGACCAGTCACCCATATATTAACCCAAGCTGAGGCAGAGAAGAAGACAGCAGGGGACGGGAGGTCAGGTCCGTCCGTCCCTTCCACTGGAAGGCTGCAGAAGATTTGGGCAACAGAGTAGACTGGAAAGAATAGACTGGAGAGAGACAAGTTGTTGCCCCCCGAGGCGTGCAGTAGAGTTGGTGATAGAAGTGATGAAGTAAGGAGTGACAGGGGGGATGGCAGGGGGAGGAGGAAGGGGGGGAGGAAGTGAGTGAGGGAATGACAAGAAGTTCAAGCAGAGTAAAGAATGAAGGGAAGACCGGAAACAACGTTTTTAACGTAAAACAAAATGTGTCTTTCTCTGGGGTTCTTTAAATAAGTTGTTGCTGTACGCGTCCACAACCTCCTGGCACGCTTGGCCAGAAATGGAGAAGCATCTTGATGGAACGAAGAAAGAAGAAAGAGAGAGAGAGGGAAAAAATAGAAAAAGGAGAAAAACAGCAGAAAGAAAGACTCGGGGGAATGCCTCAGCTAGGACGACCAACGGCCAACACCATGTCCAGACAACAAAGCACACAGTCACAGCTGCACACAGTAAAAGAGAAAAAAAAAAGGAACGTGCAAAGTGCAGGCATCATCCTTCTTGCACAGTCTACAGTCGACAAGTCCCTCCTCGTCTGTAAAGACTATTGGGCTACGCAGGTCGGGGCCGGTGGAGAACAAAGACACACCGTCCAGTCTATTGGGCCCAGAGCCGGGCCAAGGTTTCTTTGACGACAAAGAGAAAAAATACCGGCAGGCGCAACTGGCACCGGCCAACCAACCCAAGTGTGACAGAAATTTCCAGTCAGCCAGGAGAAAGGAGAAAGAAGAAGAAAGAAAGGAAGAAAGAAAGAAAGAAAGAAAGAAAGCAAGGCAGAAAGCAAGAAGAAAGAAGAACGCAAGAAGCAAGAAAAAAAGGAGAAAGCATGACAGAAAAACAGCGGAATCCGTGCATCCTGCCACCGGGATGTCCACGGCTCCAGACCGGTCCAGCCGACTGCTCCTATCATCTCGGATGCATTTCCCGTGGCCAGGATGTTTGGGATATTTTCTATTCACGTCCATCGTAAGATACCATGACTTCCCCTGGCTGTACTTTCACTTTCTCCCTTTTCTGGCGCCGCCCCTTGATCTAGCTGGCATGGCCCCGACAGTGCGGCGCCCGGTGGCTCTTAGTCCGGAGGGAGAATAAAGAAGCTCGCGCGAACTGCCCCTGAAACTCGCTAGAAGGGGAGGGGGGGGACCCAGAGAGGGGACCCAGAGCGCGGCGGCGTCTACGTCACGTGCCAACCAAGCTAGTGTGGGGCGGCGTGGGAAGGGAAGTGGCCAGCTTTTGTGGAGACGCCAACTCTCTTTGAAGCGCTTTCTTTGACGTGGCTCGAGGCCACCGTTTTTTTTTTTCTTTGACTCTGAACCCGGGCCCCCTTCCCTGTCTATGACATAACCGTTCGCGAACCTACAAATGCCATTGGGCCTCGTCTCCTGTTCGATCTCGCCCTTTCTTTGTGCAGAGGACGCCGGCGGAAAAAGCATGCGGAGGCGTGTGTGCACGAACGACAGCGTTGTGCTTGAGAACGATCGAGACGACACAGTGCTTCCTGCCATTGACAGGAAGAAGGGAGAACACGGTGCTTCTTGTCATTGACAGGAAGAAGGAAGAACACAGTGCTCCTTGCCATTGAAGAAGGGAGAGGAACAAGGGAGAGAGGAGAGAGAAGAAAGAAAATAAGGGAATAAGGGAGTGCAAGAAAAGAACCATGGCCGACATCTCAGATGCTGGCCCTGCTGCCGCTGCTGCTGCCGCCGCTGCTGCCAGCTACAAACAGCTCAAAGAAGAGTTTGTGTCCAATCTTTCTGGCGGAACGGCGGGCGAGGTTTTTGTCGTGACAGCCGTTGCTCCGGTTAGCTCGCCAGTACCTTTTTTCTTCTATTTATTTAATTATTTCCTTCGTATGATCGCTGACAACGAATCGGCACTTTTAGATCGCCGCTTTCACCTGGTCCGTTTTGCAGCGTCAACGGTCCTTTTTCCGCCCCTACTCTCCGCTAGCCTTTGTCGTCGACTTCCTTCTCAACGCCGCGGCCATTTTGCTCGCTATCACGCTCTACTCTGACCGGCCTGTTTTCCTCAGCTCGCTCCTTGTCGCCCAGGCCCTCTTTGTTCTCGCCGTGCCAAAGCATGCTGCCGGCCGTCGCCATCGCGTACCCAAGATCCCGCCACACCAACCAGATGCGTCGACACCTGCCCCCTCTGCGTTCGCGCCGCCGCTGCCGCCCCCAAAGCGGGCCGCCGCCGCTGCTGGGAACCTGAGCGCTCTTCCCAAAAAGCCCTTCCTGACCGCCTACCGCGGCTGCATGCTGGTGGTCACCTGTCTGGCCATCCTCGCCGTCGACTTTCGCATCTTCCCGCGCCGCTTTGCCAAGGTCGAGACCTGGGGCACCTCGCTCATGGACATGGGCGTGGGCTCCTTTGTCTTCTCCGCCGGCGTCGTGGCCGCGCGGCCAGTGCTGAAAGAGCGCATCCAAGGCCGCCGCACGCCCCTGGCCCGGCGCCTGCTGACGTCGCTTCGCCATTCGCTGCCGCTGCTCGTTCTCGGCGTCATCCGGCTGCTGAGCGTCAAGGGGCTGGACTATGCCGAGCATGTCACCGAATACGGCGTGCACTGGAACTTTTTCTTCACCCTGGGCCTGCTGCCGCCGTTTGTCGCCGTGTCGCAGTCGGCCCTGCGCCTCATCCCCTCGCACGCCGTGCTGGCGCTGGCGCTCAGCGGCCTGTACCAGGTGGCCTTGGAGACCACGGACCTGAAGGCCTTCATCCTGACCGCGCCGCGCGTCGATCTTCTCTCGAAGAACCGGGAGGGCGTCTTTAGCTTCATCGGCTATCTCTCCATCTTTCTGGCGGGACAGCACCTAGGCCTCTACATCCTGCCGCGAGGGTCCGTCTGGGGCCGTGGCAGCAGCGACAACAACCAGGCAGCCGCCTCCTCGTGGCTGCGGCGGATCAAGCTGGGCAGCCTGCCCGTGTGGACAGCCATCTGGTACGTGCTGTGGCAGCTGTCGGTCGACTACCGGTTTGGCCTGGGCCTGACCGAGTCGCGGCGCCTGGCCAACCTGCCGTACGTGCTCTGGGTGCTGTCCTTCAACACGCTGCAGCTGTCGCTGTTTGCGCTGGTGGACACGGTCGTGTTCCCGGCCTTTTACGAGGCCAAGAACGCCGCCGCCGAGGCGGCTGCCTACAGAGACGCCACAAGCCCGGTGCTGGACGTGTACAACCGCAACGGGCTGGCGGTCTTCTTGCTGGCGAACCTGCTCACAGGGCTCGTCAATCTGACCGTGCCGACGCTAGACGTCGGCCCCGCAGTGTCCATCGGCATCCTGGTGGGCTATGCGATGGCCCTCACACTGGTGGCCGTGGCGCTCGACAAGTGGGACATCACGATCAAACTGTGAGACGGACAGGCGTAATGTACAGATACGATACGACACGAGCAAGATAGGTGGGTGTATTTGTACGATAGAAAAGGTGTAAATGGGTGTACATACACATGTTATATTAAGGATAGCGTGTTAGACATTGATGGTTTGTTTGGCAGTGAAACTAGGGAGGCCACCACGTGACTGTTCTGGTCCCCCCCAGGACACGTTTGTTTCTGTCTGAAACTTTGTCCGGCATGCTGTATGCAGCCCAGAGGGCGGAGAAAGGCGATTGGGGGCGGCAGCCTAGTTTCATATGAGTGCTTGTATATTTGTACAAGTACGAGCAGGCGGCGCGAGAAGGAATGCGACTCGAGCAGCCTGACCGTTGGGGCTCCAGGTTCTGGCTGGAATGGCTCGTGTTTCTTTCTTATTTTTCTTTCGGTTCTGTTTCATTGGCAGCGGCGGTTTTTGGTAGCAGGTTTCGCGTAATTTCGTAGCGGCCTATTTACGCGAAACGCGTGACCGAAATGACGCGTAGTGGTATCTGTGCTCGTGCTTAGCTCGGCGGCGCCGCCGTCTTGTGGATTCCCCATCTGGTTGGCCTCTCTCTCTCTCTTTTTTTTTTTTTTCATGTTTTACTTTTAAACTGCAGCCACAGCCGACTGGGCGGCAAGGGCCAGGAACAAGCCACTTTGCCGGCTCAATGCGGGCAGCCGCCTCTCCATTCTGGCCATGACAAAATGTGTATGGAATTCAGCCCAACTTTCTCAGCTCGAGCGGCGGCGCATTTGCCAGGTCCCCCCAAACAATGTGTTTGCCTAGCTATGCTCAGCTGCCTCATCTCCGGTACAGTCAATGCCTTGTGCTAGCGCGGCTGGTTGGTGTGTGCGATACAATGTATGCTACTGATTCGCATTTATGCACGGCGGTTGATTTGTTGTTGTCCTTCGGCACCAAGACGACGACGCCGCCGTCTCGCTCGAGAGATCCCACATGCAAACTCCAGGAGGCGGACGGGGTAATGCGACTGCGCGACGCAGGAGAGTGAGACCACACTGGTCAGATATACGAGATAGACTCTTTCTTTTTTTTTTTTTCTGTTTTTTTTTTCTTTTCTTTTTTTTTTCCTCTCTTCTTAGAACAGCCTGAATGGGTCCGAGCAAGCTGCAAGACGAAAGCCACAGGACTCCAAACCCACACCGCATTTTATTATGCGTGGCTGGGCCGGCTGTTCCAAGCGATGAAACGACACGTCGGCAGAGCGGGCGCACGCGTCTAGTAGCTGCCCTCTGGGCGAACCACAGCGCTCTCTCAGCCCCCCCCCCCCAGCCCAATAGCCAGGCGCCCATGACAACAACAAAAAAGGGCGCCAGCGACTTTCTTTTTCTGGGCCACCCGACCTCCTGCAGCCTGCAGCCGTCGAGTTGCGGGTATTTGTGTATTCGTACTTGGCAGCTGTGTTCCTCGTACCCGTGGTCGCCCTAAGAAGGATCTACGATGCCCGGTGCTCCCATATCACATTCAGCCGTCGCAGAGCCGACATTCTGCTAACCTCTGGACGTACTCGTAGGAGCTAGCTCTATTCGTGTTTGTAATAGGAGCTGAGCGAGACGGATGCGCCTGGGTAGATGGCTCACCCCGTGCTCGTACAAATAGTATCGACGTTTTATACATAGCATTACTCACAGGATATATACATTCCATGCCGCCTATGCCGCCTATGCCGCCTAGTATGTACTATATATACAATACATGCAAATAGCATTACTTGCACCAACTGCCACTTAGGGACGGTGCGATCGGCGGCCGTTTACGGCTGCTTTAAGTATCTCCTCCGCCGCCTCTTTGGGCGGGCGCACCCCCGAAGAGAGACCACAGGCGGTGGCTCTGTTTCACTTTCTCTCCATTCTCGGTCCTGAATAGGAAAGACCAGTATGCAGTAAGGGGACTGAGTGCGACGTAAAATAATTATTTTGGCACGGGTGTTTCCTCTATTTTGGCTGCTGCCCACACCGAACTCGCGCGTATTTGTTTTTGTACAGCAAATAGTATCAATACAGTAGTAGCATATGGTGCCGTCGCTGCGCTTGCTGGTTGTCCCTGTTGGCTGTCCCGACCACCACCACCCCTGTTTCGAAGAGTGGGCCACCCCTGCCCCACGAGCGAGATTAAATCAAAATTACACGGCCAGCAAGTACCGCCTGGTGCCAGAGGTCGCCATTGCCCGTTTTGTGAAATTGCTGTCTCTGTCTCTGGGCATTATGGCCTCTCCTTTTTCTGGGTGATCCCGTCTTTCTCATCATGTACTCGTACCTCTGATCCGATTCTCCTTCCACCTTCTCGCCCCAAAGCTTGGTCGCCCACCCCATCATCGCCCTCTCCGGCTTCTCTTTGTCATCCCTGCCACCCCATTGTGACAGCGACGCGCCTTGGCCGGTCTGGCAGCACGGGCTCGACCTTTCGTCTCGAAACCTGGCCTCCTGCCGCCTGCCGCCTTCTTTTCCTCCCCCCCTAGCATCTGCTTCTCGTTGTATCTTTGTATCCCTTTGTGTTCCCACCGGGGCTGCCCATCTCATTACCCATCCCCTCGACGGGCACTGACCACTGCTGGCCCTGCTCTGCCAGATTGCTCTCCAGCCTCGCATAAACACCCGATCCAGACGGAGTTTGGGTGCTGTGCTGACACTCGCGCTCTCCCATACTCTTCTCTTCCGTCCCTGCCCGTCGTCCTCCCTACATACCTCCTACCTCCTCTCCCCCCCCCTCATCCCTTCATCCCTCCCTCTCCAAACTTTCCCTCTGTTTTCACCCTTCGCCCGCCGCATCGATCCGAAACAAGGGCGCCGCCGTTTTTTGCATGATCGTTGGAAAGCAGCAGCTGCTGCCGCACACAACAAACCGAGCAACCCAGACCACGCTGCGGCCATCCGGAGCTTCATCTGCTTGGCTCTCGATCCACGCGTTCGTGTTCTAAACACCGACCTTCCCCCCTCCTTCCCGAAAGGCGGCATAAACGCAACTCGAGCGATTCGCAACGCGACCATGATACCAGCGCTGGCCCATATCTCCTATTGATTCTCGACGACCGTTTCCCGTTGGCTGTGGCCGTTGTCTAACGGTATATTTCCCGGGTAGGGTCCTCTAGCCCCCTACTTTTTGGCCTGGCTGCTGTCTGCAGTTTTCGCTCATGCGCCGTCAGGATACGTGCTTCCAAGCAATTCCGGCCGACAGCGACCATAACGTGTCCCCATCTGTTTGGGTCCTGTAGCACGACCTTTTTCGTGTTGCCGCACCGTCGTATTATTCCTCCCTGACTCGAAATCCGACGCCGCCTCGCCCTTCTCGCTGCCCTTTCTCCGACTCGACCTGCCTCCGACGCGGTACCCAACAACAATCAAAGCGGTGGTGGAATAGAAACGCACACACGCACAAAAAAAAAAAAGAGCCAACTCAAACAATACCGCCGCAGCTCGATTCATCGACCGTTGTCGCCTCTCCTTTTCCTGTCCGTTGCGCGCTGCTGCGTGGAAGATGTCTTCCACAGCTCTGCAAACGCCCACCGGACTGCCGACATCGAACAGACATTACACGTCTCACTCGCCCACACCCGAAGGCTATTATGCAAGCCAGCAGCCGCAGCACCAGGTGTCGACAGCCTCATCGACGTCATCTTCCCGACCGTCCCGCAAAAGCAGCGCTGGTGGCCAAAGCAACGCCTACACTAACAGCAACAGCCACGTCAATAACACGAGTGCCTACCCGAACAGCCCGGCCCCGATTTCCCAGACCAACTCGCCCATGAGCTCTCGGGTTGCAGTTTCGTCTCCCGTCGTGGCCTCTGCCGCAGCAACCTCTGCCGCCGCGTCCATGTCCGAGTACCCTCAAGCCAGCCCTTCCACATCTGAACGCCGACGCCACGCCCATGGCCCCCCTGTCGCGCCACCGCGCACCTCCTCAAACCGTCATGACCAGCAGGCTTCCATAACATCCGTTCCTCCCTCGAGCTCCGGCACCCGCCGGTCGGCTGCCGTCGCTGCCATCGCCGCTTCCACCTCCGACTCACCGCGGCGCCAGCGCGAATCTCGAAGCGCCGGGGGGTCCAGCTCCCGTGATGAATCGTCGCGTCGGAGGCAGCAACAGCAGCAGGCACAATCTGGCGCGCAGGAGTATGCGCAGCGGGCAACGAGCAGCAGCACGAGAGCGGTAGCCGGCGCCATGCCGATTCGAACACATGTCACGACGTCGTCAGCTGGACAGACCTCTTCCCGTGGTCCGTCTCGAGAAAACAGCGAGATTCTGAACGCCATGGTTGTCACGCGGGACGAGGTCGATGTGGAGCGGGAGAGGACACGGCTGGCCATGGCTCACTTGGACCAAGAGGCCCACGCCGCTGCCCGCGCTGCCCGCAGCGAGGCTGCTGCGCCTCCGCCTGTGGTGTCGGCCAGCCATGCCGTCCAAGAGCAAGCCGAGGACAGCCGCCGAAGCGGCCGGAGTCGGCACGACTACTCGAAGCGCGAGAAGCAGATCAAATTTGGCGAGTACATTCTCGGCAACACGATCGGCGAGGGCGAATTTGGTAAAGTGAAGCTGGGCTGGAAACAGGAAGGCGGTGTTCAGGTAAGCATTTTGCGTGGCTTTTGTTATATTATTCGCTTTGTTGCGGGACGCCCTGTACTGACGAGTTGGGATTTATTCAGGTCGCCATCAAACTCATCAAGAAAGACACGCTTGGCAACAACCCGACACGCATGGCCAAGATTATGCGCGAAGTCAACATCCTGCGCCAGCTGAACCACCCCAACATTGTCCAGCTGCACAAGATGGAGGAGTCAGAGCATCACTATGGCATCGTCCTGGAGTACGCCTCTGGTGGTGAGCTGTTCGACTATATTTTGAAGCACCGGTACCTGAAGGACCCTGCCGCTCGCCGGTTGTTTGCTCAGCTTATTTCTGGCGTGGGTTACTTGCATAAGAAGGGAATTGTCCACCGTGATCTCAAGCTTGAGAACCTGCTGCTGGACCGGAACCGCAACATAATCATTACTGATTTTGGATTTGCCAACACCTTCGATCCGACCGAGGAGCTCACCGAGGAAGAGGAGGCGAACCTGGCCGACCGCGATTGGGTCAAGCGGATGGGATTCGACCGGGTCAAAGCCAATGGCATGCGCAAGGCTGATCTCATGCAGACAAGCTGCGGCAGCCCGTGCTATGCTGCCCCCGAGCTTGTTGTTAGCGATTCGCTCTATACCGGCTGCAAGGTCGACGTCTGGAGCTGTGGTGTCATTTTGGTAAGCTGCCCCCCCCCCCTCGCTCTTCGCTCCCTGCCTTTGCGCAGCTTCTCTGACAAAAACTAGTATGCCATGCTTGCGGGTTATCTGCCTTTCGACGACGATCCAAAGAACCCGGAAGGCGACAACATCAACTTGCTCTACAAGTACATTGTCAACACCCCGCTCACGTTTCCCGAATACGTCACACCGCACGCCCGAGACCTGCTTCGCCGGATTCTCGTCCCGAACCCCAGAGAACGCGCCGATCTGTTCGAGGTTGCTCGCCACAGCTGGCTGAGCGAGTATGCGAACATCGTCGAGTTCATCACCAGCAGCACTACCAGCCCAGGCGACATACAGAATATTCCCGTCGCTGCCAACGAGCCTGCTGAGGGCCCCATGGTCGGCCGGAGTGCTTCAGTGCGCGAGTCTTCGAAGAAGGCTGTTGTGTCGCCTACCATCGGCGGCTTGGTGAGCAAGCAGGGCACCATTGACCAGGAAGCCGCTGAGGCTGCCTACATCAAGCAGCAGAAGGAGAACAAGCGCAGAACCGTCCAGGTCGAATACGTGGCACCCTCAACGCAGACCCACCGTGGCGAGGTTTCGCAGACGGGTACGGCGTCGGCTGGAAAGACCCGCGCCCGCTCTGGAAGCCAAGGCCCGGTTGCCGTGGCTCCGGCGCCAGCCGCGATGGTCACCAACAAACCGCTTCCTAAGGATCCGCCCGTCACAAAGGCCCAGCGAGAGTCGAGACGGCCGCCGAGCGCGCACCGCAATGCCAGCAGCACGGCCGCAGCGGCAGCTGCTGTAGCGACGGTAGCGGTCTCGTCCCGCTCCCACCGCGATGGGAGGCAAGAAGTTGCATACATGTCTTCTAGCTCCGGAGGCCGTCCCGTCACTGGTGGGTCCATCGCTTCGACGGGCTCGAGAGCCGCTGCCAGCCGTGCGTCATTTGGCCAGCCAGTGCCGCCGACGGTGGCCGGAACAAATGCGCACGGAAGAATTCAGCAGCCAACGGGCAGCAGCGCGCGCAACTACGCCTTATCCGGCCCTATGCCTCCGGAGAGCGTTAGCATTGGCCGCCCCAGCATCAGCGTACCGTCGAAGCTGCCTCAGACTGCCGGAGAAAATGGCAGACATAGCAGCAGCCCAGGCGAAGGCAAGGGTCACCGCCGGTCCAATACCCTTGGAGACATTACCGACAAACTACTGGGCCGTAGCGGGTCCCTATTTGGCGGCAAGGGTCGCAAGCGGACTGAGCAGCGGCAGTCTGTCGGCGGAGAAAAACTGTCGAGGCGGTACCCACCGGTCAGCATGTCGAACACAGGGGTGAGCTTGCATGGCATGGGCGGGGATGAGCCGCGTGCATCAATGGAATCGATTGCACACCAGTCGAGACGTTCATTCTCGATTGGTCTAGGGAAAAAACGATCTGGCAGCATCGATGGCTCTCAGGCGTCGCAGGAGAAGACACATACTCGGCGATTCTCGCTTCTTCCCGGCGGCTTTTCTCTGAAGGCCATCGGTATTAACAAGGACTACGTCACGGCCAGCAACGCTCCTGACTCACAACAGGACCTGCCAATGCAGGACCCCCCACAGGGTGCCAGGCTAGAAGCGACCGGGCAAGACAATAGTACCGATACGGAAGACTACGATGGCGGCGTATATGCGCACTTGACGGGCGCTCAGCAAGCGGCCCTGGCTGCGGCGAACTCCACCCCTGTCCTCGAGCAGCAAGTCGAACCTCAGCAGCAGCACATGCACCAACAGCAATATCAGCAACAGCAATACCAACAACAGATGCAGCAGCAGCAAATGCATCATCAACAAGTACAGCAGCAGCAACAACAGCAGCAGCAGCGTTACACCAGCGCTGGCGAGCATGATCGACATCGGCTGTCTGTGTTCCCGACTCAGACACAGACGGGGACTTTGTATGAGACGGCCGACAACGTGCATCGCAAGCCGCCGCAGTCCGCTCCGTACCAGACAGTGGACAAGACCGAGTTCCAAAGCCAGGAGCCACGGCGGGCCGCGAGCCGCAGCGGACGTGTTGTTCTTCAAAAGAACAAGCGGTTGGTGGACGCGTACGACACGGACGAGTACGCAAAGCACCACGACCGGAGCGGTAGTAGCGGTGCGGCGCGGAGAGTCATGGACTTTTTCCGGCGTCGCTCAAAGGTCAGAGGCGGCGAAGACTAATGGGGCCATTCGTCGCCTCCTGGCACCAATATCGTGAAATCAGGCGTTGGGGTTGTTGTCACGACATGCCGCCGTTGCTGGACAGACTGCTGAATCTACAAGGGAATATGGCATTTTAAGAATCACACGTCTCCTCTGTTGTTGTGTTTTTTTCTTTTTTTTTTCCTTTTTTTCTTTTGGTTTATTTCTCCATTTCACTACTATCATCACCCATTGCTCTCTTCACAATCCCATACTCCATAATCATCCTTTGGCTGACAAATTGCCCATTTGCTGTCCTTTTGACCTTGCTTTTTTCCCGGCCCCCCCCCGTTGACGTCGTTGACTGGCATCGCTATAACACTGTAATAAGACGGGCGGGCAAAGCGAGGAAGACCATGCTGTCAGTGCGGTTAGCACTTCTCTCCGAACTAATTATGTATTACTCCGACGTTTTCTCGGGGTAGCGGGCATCCTTATATCCAAGACGACATGCGTTTGCATTTTACGAAAGAGGGAAAGGAAGACGAATCTGGCCGGTGGGCGGTGTGGTGCAGGAAAACCCTTATGCCTGGATTGCGTATCTTTGTTTGCTGGCGGACCCTGAATGATTCGCCCTTGTTTTGCGTTTCCATTACCACTTTTCTTTGTCACTCTCCTTATCTCTACGATGCATCGACTCCAGACAGGCTGCGGAGCAACAGAGTGCGGACGGCTTTTTGTATTTGCGGGTTGCGTTCTGGCTGCATAGAAGGACTTTCTGCTGCAGTGTCTGACTGCGTATCTTGCTCTTGATGTTTATTTTGCAGCGTTATGTCCCGAGACGTGGGGGGCCAGATAGAAGACGACACCTTACATGGACGACTCAATTTGCATGGCATTTGGTGTGAATTGGATGATAGGCGATGCTGACGCCGTGTGACTGTGGCGCGAGACCCCGAGACAGCTCTTTGCCTCCCACGCGACCGCACTAGCGAGAGAGAGAGAACGCATTTGTAAGATACGTAGTCTGTACTTGCCTCTTCTGGCCAGGGTCTTTTGTGCTATCACAGCTACCTTGCGGATCCACACGTTCCCCACCACTAGACCAAATGTCTGGGTTGAGCCTGACTGTGGCTTCGCATTGTCCTTCCGACTGGTCACTGGCAAGCCATTCCGGGGTCTCGCACATGCCTTCGTGCTCACACTGCTCATGCAACCTCGCAGCAAGATACGTGGCTTTGTGTGCTCATCCTCGGGATGGTTGCGTGGTCTTGTGCGTGTTTTGAGAGCGGTCTTGGCAGCGACCATCACGCGACCCAAGAAAGGACCAGACAAGATGGAAAGGGACAGAACCAGGGAAAGGAGAAAAAGGAGCGGTCGAGAGCCAGAAGCTCTGAAACAAGACACAGGACCGACTGGCAAGAGTCAATCGGAAGCGCAGTTGGTGGCACGCGCGCACCAACTGCGGCCTAGCGCGCCCTTGCAGGCAACGGTGACGTTCGTTGCTGAGGTTGCTCAGGCCTCCACCTGCCGCCTGCCGGACCAGCTCCCTCCCCCCCCATTCCCCCCCTCCCCCTGCACGCCTCGTCACCGCCTATCCGGCCAATGGCTGCGGGCGGGTTCCGTATCGTCCGCGGGTTCTTTCCAACCCCACCTCACCGCATAGTAAGATACGGTATCGCTACGTATATGTAGGTACAAATACTCGTACCAGAGGACTACTGCGCCTCCGGGTCGCTTAGCGTTCGGCGGACCAATGGCGCAGCCGGAGGGGGCAGTGAAGCCCCACCTTCCGCCGAGTTGCCTCCTCACCGTGTCCGGTCGCTCTTTCCTCAAATCACATAATACGCACGAGCATCCGCGGACCGGTGTGTCTTATTCATTGTTCTCCCTAATTTTCCCCTTGCCTCCCTCGCCTCTCTGGCTCTTTTTGCCTTCTGCATTTCTTGTTGCTTTTCCCCCGCCCTTCTCTCCCTCCCCTTTTCATTTTCACTCTACTTTCTGCATCCAAGCTTTTCTGCACCTGCTACATCTTGCTGCCCCATTTCGATGAAGATATCGCGTCCGGATCCCCCGCATATTGATCTGTCCAATACCCAAGCGGATGGAGGCCTACGTAGCTCGTCGCGACGACCCAACGCCGACCAGCACCCTTTCCCCCTAAGTGAATCCCCCGTCTCCTTTGACGAGAAGCGCGAGAAGCAGCTGCAGAGCGACACCTCGGCCCTTCCCAGCCACTCCCTGGACACGCTTACTGTTGTCACCTCGGCTCAGTCCAGCGTCTCTGCCACCACAGCCGCCAACGATGGCGGCATTTCTCCTCACCAGCCCGCCTCCCACAGCGGGGGCGGCAGTCACAGCATCAACAGCCACAGCAACAAGAACAATGCGCCCGCCAGCGGCGGAACCGCTGTATCGCTGTCCCCGGCTGCAGCGGCTGCTTCCACTCTGCCAGATGCATGGCCGGGGCCTGTCGTAGGGGGCGGACCGGCGCCTCTGGCAGCCCAAGCGGGCGAAAAAGAGGCGGCCGGCTCCCCGACTCCCCCAACCGATAACAACACCACCCACCCTGCTGACAACGCCGGCGACGACAATGGCAGCCGCGGCCACGGTGCCGACGGCCCTGTCGACGACGACGGCCCTGTCGAAGACGGTCCCCAGAGGAACAAGATGGTCAGCTTTGTCGTTGGCTTCGTTGTGACCGCCAAGAAGATCCTGCTCCACACCTGGCTCAACGTCCTCCTCATCTTTGTGCCCATCGGCATTGCCGTGGCCTGCATCCCGTCCGCGCCACCGGCTGCCGTCTTTTCTATGAATGCCATTGCCATTGTCCCCCTGGCTGGTCTGCTAAGCTTCGCCACCGAGTCCGTCGCCCAACGCATGGGGGACTCCATTGGCGCTCTGCTGAATGTCACCTTTGGCAACGCTGTAGAACTGATTATCTTGTGAGTGGCAGTGTCTTGCTGGGCAATCTAACCCTCCGCTAACCCGCATCTCCTTTCCTAGCATGTATGTCCAACCCGTATACTCGAGACAAGAACGAGCGAGAGGGTTGCCCTTGCCATGCACCCTCGTCCGATCAATCGCGTCAGAAGTCCAAAGGGTCTCTTTCCCATGACTTTCTACCCCTCCTGCGTCCATTTTCAAGACTGCTCCGCCTGTCAGAACGGTCTTTTTTTGTTTCACAATCTGTGCTCCTGTCTCTGTCTCTGTCTTGACAGCCGAGGTTTTTGAACCGGCCTGGCGTTCTGCGCCCCTCCGGCGTTTCATTTTCCATGCTTGTGCCTCTGTGCCTGTCTGTCTGTGCCTTGTCTGCGTGTCTCCGAGATCACTAACCTGTTGCACTCATGATTCACCATAAACAGTATTGCTCTGGTCAAGGTATGCTCCCCCTTCCCCTTGTCGCTTCTCCTAACCAGCCTTCCCACAGCTGCTAACCAAGTCTCCAGAATGAACTTCGTATTGTACAGTCTTCGCTGCTAGGATCCATCCTTACCAATCTTCTTTTGATCCTGGGTATGGCGTTTCTCGGCGGTGGGCTTCGCTTCCGCGAACAGGTATGTGATTGCTGTTTTGCTGCTGTCTTGCGTTTGTCTCGCATTTCTTGCATATGCTTTTTCCTGTGCCTTGCCTGTACTCCCTTGGCTGACAAGGTCTAGATCTACAATAGTACCGTAACACAGATGAGCGCCTGTCTGCTCAGTCTCAGTGTGATCAGTTTGGTTCTTCCGGTAAGATTAGATCGGATGCATTTCCTCTTTTGTCACCTGCCATGGTTCTAATGGTTCCCAGACGGCATTCCACGCATCGTTCAGCGACACGACTAAGGCCGACATTCAGTCGCTCAAGATCAGCCGCGGAACCAGCGTGATTCTGCTTTTGGTTTACGGCATCTACCTGCTCTTCCAGCTCAAGTCGCATGCGTACATGTACGAATCGACGCCGCAGTACATCATTGACGAGGAGGCCACCCCTGGACCCGCTGCCGCCTGGCTGGATTCTTCGAGCTCCGATGACAGCTCATCGTCTTCGTCCGACTCGGACAGCTCTGGCCACTCTCGTGACACCATGAAAAAGCGAATGCGCCGCGTCATCCGTGCCCGTCGCCGGCGCAAGTCTAGCCTGGCCTCGCTGGACACGGCTGAGGGGATGTTTGTTGGCACGACCCGGACCCCTTCCTTTGGGACGGCCAATGGTGGCAACGATGAGCCGCATTCGGAGGAGCTGCCGACCCGACCTGCCTCGCTTACCCCTCTGGCTGTGATGAACACGAGCGAAGAGGCCCTAGACGACGACGAC
This sequence comes from Harringtonia aguacate, assembly GCA_014183095.1. Classification (NCBI taxonomy): domain Eukaryota; kingdom Fungi; phylum Ascomycota; class Sordariomycetes; order Ophiostomatales; family Ophiostomataceae; genus Harringtonia; species Harringtonia aguacate. Next base: position 18,425 of record JACCPH010000047.1, on the reverse strand, counting down.
GCTGTGACCCGCCGACACAAGAAACATCACCACCGCCACTCTCTTCGCCGGTACCGGAAGTACAAAAAGTCGAACCGTGATGACCACGACACGGCCACGGAAGACACCATTTTGGAGGATGCCGAGAACCCGGTCCGTATGACAAGCGGCGGCGATGGACAAGTCGCCAACCATACCGATAAAGGGGTGGGCCGCTACGCAGCCGCCCTGCCTGCCTACAACCAGAGCTCGGCTGTTGCCAATGGGGAGACCCGCCGCGTGGACTTTGCTATTACCGGTCCAGACCCCAGCAACAACTTTGGCATGGGAAACGAGGCTACGCCGGCAGAACTGGCCTTTGCTCGACGGGCGTTCAACTTGCGTGCCATGTCCTTCCGACCGGTAGCCATGAGCCTCGCGCCCACGGTATTCACGCAACCCCCCAATTCCGCTGCACCCCCGGTTCCGACTGGTCCCATCCCGCGCGTGCGCTATGGCATTCGTCGCACGAACTCGCTCCCTGACCGTCTCAACCAGCAGCAGCTGCGTGCCCCGGGTGCCATGCTGCCGTCTCAGATCCCGCCTCAGGCCTTGGCCAGCCTTTCTGACAATAAGAATACCAGCGAAGAAGACGACCTCGTGCTGTCGCGCAAGGCCTCTATCATGATGTTGCTGGTCACGACGGGTCTGGTCGCAGCATGTGCCGAGTTCATGGTGGATTCGATCAACGGCTTGGTCGCGACGAGCTCTGTGGGCGAGGTGTTTATCGGCCTGATTATCCTGCCCATTGTGGGCAACGCCGCGGAGCACGTCACGGCGGTCACGGTGGCCATGAAGAACAAGATGGATTTGGCCATTGGCGTGGCCGTGGGCAGCTCGATTCAGATTGCGCTCTTCATGACGCCCCTGGTGGTGATTCTCGGCTGGATCATCAACCGCGACATGACACTCTACTTTACACTGTTTGAGACGGTGTCCCTCTTTGTGTCCGCGTTCATTGTCAACTTCCTCGTCCTCGACGGACGCAGCAATTATCTCGAGGGCGCACTTTTGTGCTCCACGTACGTGATAATCAGCCTTGTGGCCTTTTACTATCCGGACGACTCGGAAGCGAGTGTCTGGGGTTAGAAGGACTGGCCTCGGCCATGACCACAGGCAGCGCCGAACCTGGCGGGCTCTGCCAGCTGTTCTCAAACGGCTGGATGGAGGATGCAGAAAGGACTCTTAGGGTCCTGGATACAGAATGCTAACATGCCGAGAGACATTTCGGCTGCTTGGGTTTTGCTTTTTCCTTTGCTTTTCCTTTTGCGATATGATCACCCAGATTGCCTCCAATTATGATCTATCTGCGTCGAAAGAACCCCCCACAGTCATTTCTTACTGCTTGAATTTATTCCTGTTTTTTTGCGTTTGCTTTTGCTTTGAATCCGCGATAAGATCACCCAGATTGCTACCACCTATGATCTGCCTGCGCTGTAAGAGGTGGAAAGACCTCCCCCACAGTCATTACCTAGCACTATCTTAGTATTGAATTTGACCAAATTGATATGGTGTATTGTTCCGTAAAGTGCCTGCTGGATCCTTCGTCATACTGGCTGGCGATGGTGACATTGGTTAGAGATGCTGTTTTCGGATCTTTAGGACAGTGTGGAGAAGCGGGAAAAGTGGAGCAGCTGGTATTATCGGAAGGCATATTTTTAATGCCAATCGCACTTGCCGTCCGCTCAATTCCCCGACTTGTCGTAGCCATTGCGTCTTGCCGCACGATGCACTGACCAAAAGGGACACACTGAGCGTGAAACAAGGCGAGACTGGAACGACTGAGCACATTTGCAGGGGCCAATTACTTGAGTGATCAGCAGGCCCGCAGAGAGACAGGGAGAAAAGTGAGAGAGAGAGAGAGAGAGAGAAAGAGCAGGAGAGCGAGAACGAGAGAAATTAAGAAAGTCCCAGTGGACGTGATGCTTCACCACCTCGGCGGCCAGGCCGGGCGGCGGGCGGCGGCGGCGGCATCGTGGGGGGAGAAGGCGCGCGTGCTGCAGAAGGCAGCGGCAGCGGCGGCGGGCCTGTCGGCCAGCACAGGGCCGTCGTTGTCACACACACGGCAGACGCGCCTCTATGCGTCCAAGTCGAAGCCGAAGCCGCCTCCACCATCGTCTGCGGGGTCTGGCGCTGACCACGACGGACGCAGCTTCCGGGGGCAGATGCTGGAGAGCATCACGGCGCGCATGGAGCGCGAGAAGACGCAGCGCGAAAAGATTGCGCAGGAGCGGCAAGACTCGGCGTCGACGCGCAACGCGGCGACGACATTTGGTGGGTTTGGGGGGGGAATATGTTTTATTTTGCCCATGTTTGTCTGCTAATGCATCGTCAGTTGTCCTCTTTGTGGGCGTGGCGTGCTACTATCTGGGCACCAAGACGCCGGGCGAGCCGGCACCCACGTCGACGCTGCCGCTGGCGGACACGCGGCCGCCGCGGCACAAGAGCGGGCGGGCGGAGCTGGAGGCGGCGTGGGCAGACTTTGTGGAGGTGGTGGGCGAGGCCAACGTGAGCACGGAGGAGCACGATATTACGGCGCACTCGTCGTCGGAGTGGTCGTCGCACCAGGAGGAGGACGACAGCGGCAGCGGCGGCAGCGGCAGCGGCAGCGCCAAAAAGACGGCGGCCTTTTGCGTCATCTACCCGTCGAGCACGGACGAGGTGTCGCGCATCATGAAGGTGTGCCACGCGCGGCACATTCCCGTGACGGGCTACAGCGGCGGGACGTCGCTGGAGGGCCACTATGCGCCGACGCGCGGGGGCGTAATTGTGGACTTTTCGCGGCACATGGACCACATCGTGCAGCTGCACAAGGAGGATCTGGACGTGGTGGTGCAGCCCGGGGTGGGCTGGGAGTCGCTCAACGAGCACCTGGCGGAGGAGGGCCTCTTCTTCCCGCCGGACCCGGGCCCGGGGGCGCAGATCGGCGGCATGATCGGCACGGGCTGCAGCGGCACCAACGCCTACCGCTACGGCACCATGCGCGACTGGGTGCTGTCGCTGACGGCGGTGCTGGCGGACGGCACCGTGGTGCACACGCGCCAGCGGCCGCGCAAGAGCTCGGCCGGCTACGACCTGACGCGGCTGCTCATCGGCTCCGAGGGCACGCTGGCCCTGGTGACCGAGGCGACGCTGCGGCTGACCGTGGTGCCGGCCGAGACGTCGGTCGCCGTGGCCGCCTTTGGCAGCATCCGCGACGCCGCCGCCTGCGCCTCGCGCGTGGTGGCCTCGGGCCTGCCGGTCGCCGCTATTGAGCTGCTCGACGATGCCCAGATGCGCGTCATCAACGCGGCCGGCGCCACCTCGCGCGCCTGGGCCGAGGCGCCCACGCTGCTCTTCAAGTTTGCCGCCACGTCGACGCGCGCCGTGCGCGAGCAGATCGACGCCGTGCAGGCGGCCGCCAAGGCGGCCGGCTCGCAGTCGTTTGCCTTTGCCCGCTCGCCCGCCGAGCAGGCCGAGCTCTGGAGCGCCCGCAAGGAGGCCCTCTGGAGCACCATGGCCGCGCGCACGCCCGGTGCCGGCCAACGCGTCTGGACCACCGACGTCGCCGTCCCCATGCAGCACCTGCCTCAGGCCATCGAGGAGGCCCAGGCCGACCTGCGCCGCAACGGCCTCGTCGGCACCATTGTCGGCCACGTCGGCGACGGCAACTTTCACACCATTCTGCTCTACCGCCCCGACCAGCGCAAGACCGCCGAGGACGTCGTCCATCGCATGGTGAAGCGCGCCCTCGAGCTGGAGGGCACCGTGACGGTGCGTGCTATATAGCTTTCTTCTCCTTTCTCCCAACGGCCCACATGGCCAGCTATCTCTCTCTCTCTCTCTCTCTCTTTTCTCTCTTTCTCCTAGACAAACCAAGCTGACTCTGACTTCCCAGGGCGAACACGGCGTCGGCCTCGTCAAGCGCGACTATCTGCCCCACGAGCTGGGCGAAGACACCGTCGCGGCCATGCGCAAGGTACGTTCTTGTCCTGTGGCTTTTGCTCTTCTCTGCCCTTTCCCAGCTGACCCATTGCCCCCCTCTCCAGATCAAGGCTGCCTTTGACCCGCTGTGCCTGCTCAACTGCGATAAGGTCGTGCGCATGCAGAAGCCCAAGGCGGGCGAGATTGCCGAGTGGTAGATATCAGGGCGATAGAGAGATGGCTTATTACTTGACACGACCGTTTGCATGATTTATTTTTTATCATTTTTTTTTTTTCATTCAACTCTCTACACTGTGTGCCTCACTGTGCCTGTGTCCTGTGTGTGTCACCTAGTCGAACCCGTTAAACTCGCCCTCTCCCTCCTTCTTCTGCCGCTTCCGCTGCCGCAGGCGACCTTGTCGGCGCTTTTCCGTTCGCGACAGGATCGTCTTGCTGTGCTTCTTGCCGGCGCTGCCCGGGCCGCCGGGCGCGCCCTTGGCTTTCCGCCACGACTCCACGCCGTCCGTCTTGAGCCGCTGCTTGTCGCGCTTGCCCACATCGGGCAGTGCATCGAGCAGCCACGACGGGATGCTGTTGCTCTGGGGATCGCCGGCTGCCTCGCCAGCCTCGCCCGGCGCCCCCACCGTGGCCATCTGCTGCTTGCTCGCCACAATGGCGTTGGCCACAATCTTGACAATGGGCACCTCCTTCCACGTGTAAAGCGTCACCGAGAGGCCGCCGTGGCGTCCGGCCCGGCCTGTCCGGCCGGCCCGGTGGACGTACTCGGCCGCCGACGCCGGCACGTCGTAGCTGACGACGCCGTTGACGCCGGCAAAGTCGATGCCGCGCGCCAGCACGTCGGTCGCAATCAGCACCCACACCTCGCCCGCCCGGAACCGCCGCACCACCGCCGCCCGCTCCGCGTCCGACAGCCCCTCGTGCAGCACCGCCAGCCGCCGCGCCCCGCCCGCCGACGCCGGGATGTCGTACCGCAGCTTCTCGTGCAGCGCCGTCGCCCGCGCCGCCGTCTCCGTGAAGACGAGGAACGGCGGCCGCAGCGCCGCGCTGGCGCCGCCGGCTGCCTTGTCGTCGTCGCCGCCGCTGCTGCTGCCGCTCGTCGACGGATGCAGGAGCTGCCGCATCGCCAGCAGCTTGCCCCGCTCCGTCGCCGTGTACACGAGCCGGTGCGCCACATGGGCCACCGCCGCGTCCTTGAGCCCGACGACGAGGCGCACGAGGGGGGCGCGGCGGTGTTTTTTCTTGGGTTCTGCGGATTCCGTGGATTCCGTGGTTTCTGCCGTCTCGCTGGCCTCGCTGGCCCGGGCATCCCTCAACCGCTGCTGCGCCGCCAGCTTCTCGGCCACCTGCGCCTCCGCGCCCGACGCCATCGTCGCCGACCAGAACGTCGACCGCAGCTGCCCGTGCGTGCACGCCGTCCAGATCCCCACCGTCGACGTCCGCAGCGGCGGCTCCAGCAGCACGTCCGCCTCGTCCAGCACCAGCGTCCGCACCGTCGGCAGCGTCCGCCGCGCCCCGCCAAAGCAGCCCTGGTCCAGCAGATCCAGCAGCATCGGCGGCGTCGCCACCAGCACGTCTGCCCTCGTGACCGTGGCGGCTTTGGGTGGGACCGTCTTGTTCGGGTCCGTCATCATGTCCGTGCTCTCACCCCCCGTCTCGATCCGCACGCCCTTGACCATCGCCACCACCCGTACCCCCGTGCCCGCCGCCAGCTTCCGGCCCTCGTCTGCTACCTGGTGCACCAGCTCCTGCGTCGGCACCAGCACCACCGTATCCAGGACGTGGTCTGTCTTGGTCCGTGCCGCGGCGCCGCTGTCGCTGTTGCTATCGTCGGCGTCGTCGTTGTCGCCGTCGTCGTCGTCATCTTCCACTGCTGCTGCTGCCGCCACCTTCTTCGCCTCGGCTCGCCGCTTCAGCATGCTGTCAATCGCCGGCACCAGGTAGCTCAGTGTCTTGCCGCTGCCCGTCGGCGCCACCGCCAAGAGGTTGATGCCGCCCGTCTTCTGGGCCGCTCGCGCCACCTTGGCAGCCTCGGCTGTCATTGTCGTTGTCGTTGTCGTTTTCGTCTTTGTCGTCTTCGACGTCTTTGTCGCCGTCGCCGTCGACGCACTCAGCGCCTGCGCCGGGTCCAGCAGCAGCGGCAGGCTGCCCATCTGCACCTCTGTGGGGATGCGGTACTGCAGCCGCTCCAGGTTGTCGGCCAGCCGCGGCGAGATGTGGTACGTGTGCCGCAGCTGCGAAAACGACATGAGCGGCTGCGGCAACAGCTGCCTGTCCTTGTCCTTCTTGTCCTTTTTGCCCGTCTTCTGCACCCCCTTGCCCTTGCCCTCGCTCTTCTTCGTCGTCAGCAGCGTGAGCTTGAGCCGGTGCGACCGCAGGATCTGCCGGCATTCGTCTGCTTCCAGCAGCGCCGGCGTCGGCTGTTCTCTCGCCGCTGCTGCTGCTGCCGTGCGTTTCTTGTCGCTGGCCTTTTTGGCCTTCTTGACCGCTGGCTCGCTCGCCTTGGTCTGGTCTTGGGTCGCGAAAAAGTCAATCTCGCTCATGTCGCTCACATCCTCCTCCACCCCCCCTTCATCGTCCGTCTCTCCTGGCGATGCTGCGCTGCCATCTCTCTTTCGCTTCTTGCTGCTCTTGCTGCTCTTGCTGCTGCCGACCGGGTCGTGGAAGAGTTGCGGGTTGATGCGAGTGCCGGATGAAGGAAGATTGCCTCCGCCTGAATTTCCCTTGTCCAGTTTCGTGCCCCTCAAGAGGACCTTTAGGATATCCATGGTGTGCGGCTCGAGTGTGTCGCCCAGGCGGTTGCGAAATGGAAGCGAAGCCAAAAAAAATTGTATTACTGGAATAAAATAATTTCTTATCCGCGATAAGACAAACCACTACCAGTTTCCACGTGATCCACTGCCTGATCACTCACGTGACGATGTCCTGCTGCTCACCTGCCTACAGACATGTTTCTTGCTGGTAAAACAATTGCATTATGCATTATTTGGTTCTCAGACCACAGGTACCTTATTTGAAACACGAGAATACTTAATCGACCTGCTTGCGTCCGAAATAGTTTGCCGGGAGCTGAACCGTGGCCCCTCGAAGGCTGTTCACCGACGGCCGAGGCTTGTATCGAAGATGCTTCACGTCCCAGTCGGCGGCCGGTTTGTAGTGGGCTTCCATGACCCGGTACGACTGACATTGCTGGTTCTGCGGCACGCGCTGGTACTGCCAGCGATCTTTCGGCGTACCGCTGGCTCGAGGTGGCGGCGGCTTGCAAGGATGCTCGGTCTGAGGACAGCGGCCGAGCCAGTCGCCTGGACCCAAATCAGGCCAGGATTCCTCTCCCACTGACAAACTCTCTTGAATCTCCTTGACCAAACGGGCTCCGCGCCGCCGACAATCGTTCGTAGCCAATCCCGCCTCGGCCGCATTTGCATGTTTGAGTTTGTCGAGTGAACTGGCTAAATCCTGTGCCTTGGCAATATACCTGCCGTGGTGTTCTGCCTTGTCGCAGCGGCCGGCTCCAACAGCTGGATTTTGCTTCGGGTTGGGAACGAGGTTCCGCAGATGCATCCTCTCGGGGTTCATACGCATCCACGCCCGGACGATTGTGTTTTTGTGCACCTTGTAGTGATCTCGCTCGATATTGAGATGCCGTGCCAGTGCACATCCGGCGCACAATGAGTGATGCTGGGCAATTCTGCTGTGCATCAGTTGTATTGGATACTGTATGTCGCAGGTGTCGCAGATGGAAGCGCGTTCGGACTTGCGTCGAGCGGCTTGCGGGCTCTCGTGAGTCAGAACTGCAAACAGTCTTGTCCAGAAATGTGACCGTGTTCCTTCCCTCAGGCCGCTGACGGTGCAGTGGAACTCGTGCATGCGGCTGCTAGCACCCAGAATTCGGGGGACAGACCAGTCCGCCAGCGGAAGTTTTTCAAGCCAGCGTCGAAAGGACGTGCCGGGGCTGGTCATGTCAAAGCCCAAGCTCCGCGATCTTGGCACAATTCGGTACAGCAGCCACGAAAACACCGCCGCATTGGTATCAACGCCGGTGTCGTTCCAGCTGACTCCAAAGGAGCCCTCGCGATTGATATCGTTCGGTCCTGCATGGTACCGCGGGAAAAAGTCAAAAAAGTCCAGTGCACGACGGCGATCCCGTCGATCACCTAGGATGTCCAAGAGCTGGAGAGTGTTTCCAAAATGGATGAGCTCACAGTTGAAAATGCCAAGCTCCTTTAGGTTTGGTAGGTTCGTTCTCAACATGGCACGGATAATGTCCACCGTGATGAAGGCGACCCGGTGAAGGTGAAACGAGCGAATCTGGTCGTGGGAATTGTAAACGGCCTGGAGCATTCTGACGGCGTGGTCAAAATCGTCGCCCATTTTGACCTCGTGTCTGACACGTGAGGCTGTCACCATGACTGAACCCCCACAGCCTTTCGGCTTCTCGTGGACCATACCACAATCGTTGAATTTGCTGTTGGTGAAGTCCCACACGTCCATGTGCTGACCAATGATAGCAAAATTGACTGACCGGGTCATGCCGAGTGAGAGTAGGTCTAGATACGTGACGTGGCAGAAGACACGCTCTGCCAGCTCGGGGACGTTGATTATGCGTGTGATGGCTGCTTCTTTAGTCATATTTAACTGCGAACCAGACTGGAAGAGGACACTGTTTTGTGGTCGCCGCTCCCCGTCGGCAAAGTGGAAAGGTGCTCGAGTGATGCAGGGTGTGTAAGGCCAGTCTCCCTGGAGAAGCGGGTCGTCTTTGATTGTCCAGTCGGCCAGGGGCTCTGGCATATATTTATTCGCAACAATCCTCTCGTAGTCCTCCCAGCTACGGCCTTCGTCTGGAAAGACCCCGTCGCTCTGGACCAGACATGTGCCACGCTGAAACAGCTCTGGGCGATGGATCCGAGGGGATGGCCTTCCCCGTGGTTTCAGTACCTTGAGAGACATGACAGCCAGAAGAGATATTGATGTCACTGAATCCCTTTCAAAAAGGCTTAACCAAATTGATAGTATGGAGGCGAGTCTGGTACAATGCTATGCTGATATGGTGAAGCGGATGTGATGCTGTGGTGGAGAATAAGAGTTGGGGAAGGAGTAGTCGCAGGTAGAAGAGTCATAGAGCAATATAAAGGGAAGGAAAAGGCTATATATAAAATCTAAGGAAGGTGCAGCTTGTGTAACAGCCCAAACAACAGACGAGTCATGTCATTTGTAATGCCTTACTTTGTATGCACGCCTGTGCACACCTGTGCTGCTCCTGTGCAGACACTGCTGTGACCTGCTTAGGGCCTAATGAAGAGGTAGGTGTACGTATTCGTATCGCTATTCAACTTCCACCAAAATATGAGAAGTGAGTGAGGATGTAGACCCCCAAAATGGTAGGATCTTCTCCATCGCCTCTCACATACACGTGATACTTCCGGCCATGCCTAACTCCACTTCGTGCTACCACGTCCTTGACAATTCACCTTTTTAATTCCAGCCTTTCGGGGTTTGTCTTCTCTTTCTTTCATTCCCCTGACTGCCGAGTGACGAAATGACAAACTTCCAAGGCCATTGCTTAGAAGTCTACTCTCCCGAGCAGCTTGCTCAGCCCATCTTCCTCATTACAAAGGCATCAAATTATTGTCGAATGACCATATCGTCAAGTACTATTCCTCTGACCGGGCGGAAGGCGCAAGCAGATCTGTAGAGCTGGCTTGCAGCCTTGGCGCCCAGGCTCCTCGTATACGCCGAATAGTCGAGGTAGATGGAAATTTCCTGGTGTATTTCGGAGAGTGGCTGACACAGCCTTAGAGGATATATGAACTCGGTGGATTCAATCGCTCTTCTTGGGTTTCAGCTTCGTAGCTTTATTCAGCTTCATTAGTTTACTATATCTACAACTACAAGGTCTCTTATGATCTTTTTGGTTAGGCAATCGTTTCGGGTTACCGTTACAAGCAACTATAGACAACATTTATATGACCACCGCCCTTGTGGCCTATGTACGCCTAAGCTACCCTAAAGATCTGCCTTGCAGGGATTCTGTAAGAAAAAACTACGCCCGAGAGTAAAAATAGACCCTGTCAGGCAGAATAGGCACAATGGTAGACAGAATTATTTTCCTGCGCAGCCAATGGCCACACTGTGCCATATATGGTAGGTGTCGGTATACAGCCTCAGGGACTGGCCTGGCAGGAGAGGGAGAGGCACGTGCCTGAGTCCGTGACCGGCTGGAGCCCCACAAAGACTCCCTGTACAAATACGTTTCATCCCCTTCTACCCCCTATTCAGACTGAGAAAAAAGAACAAGAAGCATCACCAACAGACCATTGTACCACCGCAGGGCACTCACTTGCGGACGTACAGGGCCACGGTGACTTCGATTGTGACACTACAACGATCGTTGAATAACTAACTAGCCGGCGTTCCGACAGTAGGCATTCTAGCCTGCTTAATTTTAATACTTACCAGATACATATATACGACCCACGATTTCACTTCTACAAACCTGACACAGACGGGACCATATTATCAGCACCTCATGCACCTTTCAGAATGGAGTCCTTCCAAGGCCACGCAGAAGCTACCCACAGGCCACTTTCTGCCTCTGATCCCTCCGAAATACGACTAGTCAAAATCCATGCCGCAAACTTCGACGACCCTGTGTGCTGTGAGCTCGAGCATGCGTCTCTGGACTCGAAGCCCCTCTTCTGGACGCTTTCATATACTTGGGGCGACCCCAAGATAACTGTCCCGATCTACCTGAACGGACAAGAGTACCCAGTCACGACCAACTTGGAGTCATTCTTGCGCCATTTTCAGGCTATCCTCAAGGCTATGCAAAGCGCAGTCCCACCTGCAGCACTACTGCCAAGAAGCGTTGCCTATGAAATCCTGCATGTGGCGATGTGCTTTCTGCCGACAAACTGCCTAGACGGCCCTCAAGAAATACTTGTCGAAGCTCTTAAAGCCCGTGTTTTACGGCCACGGTTTTCGATTATCTACGACCGGATCCATCCCGATATTGCTGTGATCCCTAAAGACGAGCTATACGACATGTGGGCAGAACTCCCACCGCAGGCGGATGATCCAGGAAGATTATCGATGTACATTTGGATTGATGCCATATGCATCAATCAGAGTGACACGGTGGAAAGGAGCCGAGAAGTATCGAAAATGCGAGACATCTACAGCAAGTCGTCTTTTCTTACGGTCTGGCTGGGCAGTTCCTGCGAGAACACCAAGGAAGACGTTGTGGAAGCCATGGACTTGGCAAACACCACGTGTGAATATGCCAAAGAGCAGAACGTCATCAATCTCATTCTTGGCGATCGGACTGGGGCGGGTAGCGGGGCTGAAGTCGATATCCAACAAGTTCTCAGGGAAGTGTTTGCCGGCTTCCTGGAACAGAACGAGCATCATTTCAAGTCCTTCATCACGCTGCTAAATAATTCTTGGTTCCGACGCATCTGGTGTGTTCAAGAAATTGCTCTGGTGCAAAGTTCCCCAGTGATCCTATATGGATTCAATTGTATCGATTAAATGCAGATTGCCACCGCGTGTTCCATTTTTACGAAGGCGTCGTTACATACAACCATGTATACGACGACATACAGTGAAGTCGCTGATCTTTAACATTTACGTGTTAGTTGCCCCGACTCTTAACACTAAATAGCAGCATCGTCTGGAATTTCTAGTGATGTATCAGCCATCTCCACTGTTGTTGTTGAATATGCTTACCGGGACACCGCCATGGCCCTTTACAACGTGTATAAATCTACGACCTGGTATAAAGTAACCGATCCCTAGGACCGACTTTACGCGCTGCTCGGTCTTTTAGGAGACAACAACACGTTACTAGAAGACTTAAAGCCTAACTACAACAAGCTGGTAGATCAAGTATACCGCCAATATATGGCGTATATTACACTAAACATAGGCTACATAAGCTTTATGGAACACAAACGTATAACCATTTTTAATGGTATTAGTTAGATCCTAGATTAGAAGGATTTGGATTTCCTAGTCCCTATCCTCTTACTAGACGTCTTAACAGTGGCCAACCACGTCCGAATCTTGAATGATGGACTGTTTATTGAGCTCGAGGGCGTCTCGTTGGGTCCTCTCCTTGGTGTATTTCGTATAGGGCGTTTCAGCCCTTTGCAGTATTCTTTTTCGCAATACAGAAGCAACTGGAAACATTACACACTAAAAGCGGAAGACAAAACAGAGGAATCCATCTATATTATTTGGATGTCATCTCTTATATAGCAATTTAGGGACATGGAGTCGCAATTCTTTGCTCTTTGCAAGGATATCCCCCTTGATTGCGAGAATGCCTTTCGCAAGCTGCTTGAGAACCTTGGGATATCGACCACCGACATATGCCATTATGAAATGATGATTGCTAAAATGGCAGTATTGCTGGACGGCAACTGGAAGAAACTGAAAGAGGACGTTATAAAGTGGTCTTTAGCCTTGGGTTCAATTGAGGGAACCTATATTGGCATTCTGAACGACGGGCAAGTGGCCAGAGCCGGAGACACGGAGATACTTACAACAGACATCGTTTGTATGCTTAGGGGAAATGTGCTACCGAGTGCTCTCCGCCGTACGGAAGATGGACAGAGCTTGAGACTGTTGGGTTCCTGCATGTCTGGAAATGTCTTCAATCCTGACGCTTCCTTCTTCGAATCTAGCCCCGTTAAGCGGTATCTTATTGTGTAGACCGGGCTTCCTAGAACAGGCAAAAAAAAAAAAAAAAGAATAAAAACCTCTCCTACCTTCTATTTATTACGACTTATATAAGTGTTGTAACCGAGAGCACGATCAAGGGGTTTATGCTAGCAGAAGGGTAAAGGCTTAACTGTTACTGTGTAATACGCTCAGGTCATAAGCCAATGATCACTATTCAAGTGAATGGTGTATTCAGATGAATACTTTGAATTACTAAAGAGTCTAGCTCTTCCTACCTAGAGCTCGAGGGGGCGAGCGTGCTATTTTATCTATCTCGTTGGATCACTGCCTGTGGCCCTGGCTCACCGTGGCTTACGTTAGGATTACGAAAGGCTCACGATGAGCAGTGATCCGCTACGTAAGTACTCTTGTGATCGTGGCTCTGTTGGCTCGACGTATATGTCCTTCATTCTACCGTATCCCACTATTTACGATGCATATGGCGCGGGGGGCATCCAGGGTTGTGACACCGTGGCGCAGCCAACACATGTACTGCCCTGCGCAAAGGTGTTTAACACCTGTGTCAGCATGCTTAGCGCCTGTGCTCGCCCCAAAATACGATTTCGGATTAGCAGGACTAAAAGTGGCTGAATTCGTCTTTTATATCACACCTAATACAACCTTGGCTGCCAAAGCTTTTACAATCATTACACCTATCGAAGACTGCCGCGTTATAAGCAATATGGCAAGGCTGTTATTAGCCACTTGGAAGAGCCTTGCACCTTTTCTTTGTAGACTACGATAAAGAAGTATATAAAGCAATTCACAGCATTAGCACTACTACGCCTTATCGTTCACCTTACACAACCACTTCATCCTTAAACACTCCCTCCTTCCTTAGAACTACGTACCAACAGCCAACCATTGTCTTTCTTAGTGGAAGCCGTAAATGTTTATCTTGTCTCTCTTGCCAAAAGGTTGCCAAGGTCAAATTTAAGACCAAGACCGCATTGCTCTTGCCTGTCAACCAAATTATTTTCCAGACCACACAATTAATCAATTAAAACTACTGACTTTTCTATCTCTTAGTCTTCACACTCCTCCATTCGAGACCCAGTGCTGGCAAGATGCAGGTACAAGCGAGGGCCATTGGCACATAAAACCCCGTCATGACTGCCTTGTTGTAGGCCACCAACACCTTTGGAAGCAGACTGGAGGGAACAGCGGACTGTATTTCGGTGGCACCCAGGTTGGCCAACATGGCCGCTTCGGCCTTGGACACGATGGACGACAGGCCCCTGATCAGCGCTTGCAAGAAGACGTCCTGGGTGACGGTGAGGAAGATCGACCCGCCGACGTTCTCGCCAAAGAACATCATGGACGTGCCCACCTGCACGTCCTCGTCGGCCAGCACCACCTGCGCGGCAATGAGGGGCATCTGCAGCGACATGCCGATGCCCAGGCCCGTGACCACCTGGTATCCGATCCACATGCTGTGCCCGCTGTCCACGTGCATCGTGGTCAGCAGGCCCAGGCCCACGGGTATCAGGCAGGATCCCAGGAGCACAAACGGCGTGTAGTACCCGAGCTTGCTCACGGCCGCGCCGGACAGGATCGACGCCACGATCACGCCGAGGACGGCGGGCAGCGTGCGGATGCCCGACTGTAGAGCGCTCACGCCCTGGATCGCCTGGAACCAGATGGCAATGTAGTACTGGAACCCGAGCAGGATGCCGCCGATCAGAGTCGACAGCGCGAGGCCGGCCATGACGGACCGCTGCCGCAGGATGCGCCAGGGCACAGTCGCGCAGTCGACGGGGATGCGCACCTGGACCACGAGCCAGACGGCCAGAAACACGGCAGACAGCACAAAGAGCGCAATGATGCGGCCGCTCCTCCACGCATACGTCGAACCGCCCCAGCTGACGGCCAGCAGCAGCGAGGTCACCGACGCGGCGAAGAAGACGGTGCCTAGCACGTCCATGCGCTGTAGTTTTTTGAACAGAGGCAGCTGCCGGTAGTGGGACGGCGTCGGCGCAGGCAGAAGCAGGCAGATCATAAAAAATGCAAAGGCGCCGATGGGGAGGTTTATGTAAAAACACCAGCGCCACGTGAGGCGGTCGTTGTCCGTAAACGCACCGCCGATCACCGGCCCCAAGATGGTCGAGACGGCAAAGAAGGCGCCCATCAAGCCCTGGTAGAAAGGCCGCTTCGGGAGCGGCACGAGCGGGATCATGAGCACAACGGCGCCCGAAAACACACCCGCCGAGCCGGCACCGGCCAGGGAGCGGCCCAGAATGAGGGCAACCGAGTTGGGTGCGGCCCCGCAGAGGGCCGAGCCGGCCTCAAACAAGACAATGGCAGCGAGGAAGACGGCCTTGTTGTGGAAGAAGACGCAGAGCCGACCAAAGGGGAGCTGGACGATGCAGCCGGCCAGCACATAGGCGGTGCCGTACCAGCCAATGTCCTTGGTGGAGTGAAAGGTGTCGCTGATGCGCGGCGTGGCCGTCGCCACGATGGTGCGGTCCTGGCGGCAGTGTTAGTGCTCTGTTGCTCGGCGAGACAGGAAGAGGAAAGGGGGAAAGGGGGTGATCCACCAAGGAGACCATGAACATGCAGATATATAGGGTACCCATGACCAGGGCGACTGTGCGCAGCGGAGGATATGCATATTCTTCGGGCTCTCTTATACCATCGACAGTAGGAGCAGTGCTCTCGCATTTTTCACCGGGCAACCGTTGTTGGCCAGTCGCGGCTGCTGCGGCTGCTGTGGCCGTGGGCTCCATGGCAGGCTCGGCTGCTGAAGCTTTGCCCTCTGTCATGGTTGCTGCTGGACGTTGGCGTGGAACATGCAAACGAGTGAAGAGGTGAACAGTTGCATCCCCGTGTTAAATACAAAAGGTCATCCAAGCATGCATTCAACTGCAGAGACATCGGAGGATCCGCAAAATCCCGAACACCGAATGCCACAAGTAAGATACTCGTAAGTAACTTGAGGCCGAGCTTACTCTTGGCTGAACGTCTATTTGCAGTTTGTGGGCAGTTTTTCATGGCCTGGTGGCCGGTATTAGACCCCAGTCGTAGCAACCGGGCTTTGTTCAGCCGGCTTGGAAACACGGGGCAGATGCACATGGTTACCCTTCTTCGTGTATACATGCAGGCTTCATTTTGACCATAAGGCACTCCCTTCTCAAATCCGTGGCGAATGGGGATACAGGAACGTAGATTTGATCTCTGGACCTCAGATCGGGGTTTTATAAAGCCCGAAAGAACCCCCTTGGCCAGCATGGGGATTGTGAATCTCCGGATCAGTGCAGCCAGTGCTAACTGGCGAAGTAACCATATTGGCTATATTGCAGTCAGAAAGGGTTGGCAAACATTCCTTCGCGTATCATATGCTTGGCGAACTCTGACAATGGCATGATGCGCAAGTTTTAACGCCATATATGGTGACAGATTCACGAAGGATTTGCTGTGCAAAGTGCTGCGACAGGTAGATAGCTGACAGCCGCTCCTTTCACACGAGCCGTCATAATAAAGACATTGCCAAAAGGCCGGACTTTTCGGACATTACAAGTGAGGTAAATAGGTCTGTCTATGAGAGTCCACGTGGACATATACATGATTTCTTGCGTAGGCTTTAGGCACCTGCAATCCTTCCATACGTAATTTGCAGGCAGCAGCAAAACAGCCAGACCAATGCAACAGCAATCGTATTAGCTCGAAGGAAATGGATGCTGTTAGTTGACTCCTGACAGACGCGAAGGGATTCGAAATACAACGAGAAGGCCGAAACCAAACCCCGAAGACTTGGCTTAAAGACCATCGTCGACTTGCTGTCGTAGTTGCCTCACAAACAATGCACTTGATTTTTGTTCTTTCCGTCGCTCACTCGAGTCAGCGTCTCCAATGTCCTTGCCGGCCAAGCTTGCTTCTTTCAAGACTGCTCTCTTCTCTCCGCGTGTTGCTGTCCAAGCCGCCACCACATCTCGGTTGGTCCGCCATTTCAGCATGAAGGGCGCTCGGGTCATGTCGTGGGGTTCGGCCCCAGAATACGTCGACCTCCCCGATCTCCCCACGCCGTTGCCCACGCAGCTGCGCCTCCGGGTCTTGGCAGTGGGTGTTCCGCGCGTCGTTCAGGCACGCGCTGCCGGCCAACACCCCACGGTCGCCAACCAGCCGCTGCCGTTTGATCCCAGCATCGACGGCGTGGGGCGGGACGAGGCCACCGGCGACATCTATTTTATCAGCACGGGGGCGGCGCCGGTCCTGTCGGAATACGTCAACGTAGAGCGCGCGAGGCTGATCAAGCTGAGACCCGGTGCTGACCCCGTGGCCGTGGCTGGCCTGGCCAACACGGCCCAGGCCAGCTGGATCGCCTTCCGGTGCCGAGTGCTGGGCGGGCTGGAGGGCCGCACCGTTGTGATCCTCGGCGCTACCAGCAAAAGCGGTCGGTGCGCGGTCAAGGTCGCGCGCATTCTGGGCGCCAAGACAGTGGTCGGCATCTCGCGGGACGCCGAGACGCTGGCCCGGGTCGACGGCCTGGATGAGCGCGTCGTGCTGGCGGACCCGCTGACAGATACTCTGACAGATCCGCTGACAGTACTCCCCTCGACACTCGGCCCCGTACACGTCATCCTCGACTTTGTCGGCGGCCCGGCAGCCGTGCAGCTAATGCAGGCAGCCCAAGTCGACCCCGGGTCAGACCTGCAATACATTCTGGCCGGCTGGCTCTCGGGCTCCGAGTCCCTGACCATTCCCGCGCGGCTCCTCAACAGCAAACCCGTGCGGATCATGGGGTCCGGCATGGGCAGCGTCAGCATGAGAGAACTGGCCAAGGAGATGTCTGGGTTCGTGGACGCCCTGTCCTCGATCGGGACGCCGCCGTTTGAGGTTTTCAAGGCGCCCTTGAGCGAAGTGCAGTCTGTTTGGAACTCGGAGGATGCCAAGACCAAGAGGCTCGTTCTGGTCCCCTGAGCGGTTTTTCAATGTACTCGATAGCTGTGAGATAGTGTGATGCTCTGCTCAACATGTACCAATAATAGCAAGTTGCCACTCGAAAAGCTGTTGTACCTTAGTTGAACGCCTGATTCCTCGGGCTGTCCCGAGCAGAGACGTTGCGCCATTCAAGTACGCAGGTCTTATATAGTGCCTAAATGAGGGCACATCTTGCAGGCCACGATGACTGTAGGGGAAGCAATCACTTGACGAAACGCACCTGGCACAATATTGTCTGAATATGCTGCCTGACCCTTTCTTGCTAGCTTTAACATCACAAAGTTCCTGTCCTGTAATTTGTCCGTCTCATCAAGGGTAGCCATTTGTATAGTCCTTCGGCTTAGGATAATGCCAACTCAGGATTTTGGCCAGAACTAGCTCAAGTTCATGAGGAACTTTTGCTGCTGTTTCTACTACCCTTTCTTGAGGCTGTTGTCACTCGGCTGGTGGATGCGAGTCTGTTACATCTGTTACATGCAATTGGTCCCAAGAATCGGAAATGTCGGTATACAGCCCCAGGGACCGGCCTGGCAGGGCAGAGGGGGGAGCACGTGCCAGAGCACGGGACCGGTGAGACCTCCACGAGGGCCTACGGTAAGGCTCCACCAGTCTGAAACGATTGTAAAATAACTACGTTGCGAGGCCTCTGTTGCCCCTATTCAGACCTAGACTAAGAAAACGAACAAGAAGAAGCATCACCACAGACCATTGTACCACCGCAGGGCACTCACTTGCGGACGTACAGGGCCACGGTGACTTCAACAGTGACATCACAACGATCGTTGATAACTAACTAACCGCGGTGTACCGACACTGATCAGTCTTCG
>JACCPH010000046.1:108174-217893 GCA_014183095.1 Harringtonia aguacate | reverse complement strand
GGTCTCTCAAACGCCGCACAACCCAACAGAGGCTGGCTCGCAATCTACTTTTATTAAAACTCGGATTGCTCGTCATCACAGCAGCTCCCCGACACCCATTTATAACGCTGTTGACCAAATTACAAAGGGAGCGAAGGCAATGATGCACGAGGTGGCCCTTCTCAGGTCTGAGAACAAGATGCTTCGGGAGGCCAACAATGCCTTAAGCAAACGGCGAAGGGCAAAAAAGACACTTATCCGGAAAGGAGGAAGCTTAAGTGTAAGGGATGGACAAGGCCTACTGGTCCAAAAGGATGTGAATGAGCAGCTAGAGCAAGATATGCGTGAGAATAGTAGTCGTTTACAGACGACTGCGCCGACTGTTCGGCGCTGTAGCATTTGTGGCAAAGCCGGACACAATGCGCGGACTTGTGATGATGATTCAATAATAGTAGCAGGATCTAGCTCTGAATAGTTTGAATTGATTTTTTTTATTGTGGTGGTACTATGAAGCCGTTGTAGTTGTAGATGTGGTGGAAGTGCGTCGCTCGCTTATGTGCGTCGCTCGCTTATGGATCACGTTAGTTATATAATTTTATTACCGAACTGTCGTCTACATCAGAATGCACAGGCCGTTTTCTCTTCCTGTCCACGAATACAGCCGTCGATTTCCCGCTATATCAATTCATGATTACACTCGCACATGACTAGGACTTGGTTGATTGCCAGAAATTCACAGTATCTACATTTAGGATGATTAGATTGATAAAAATGCGAAATAGACTTGGCCTAGAATCGTGCTGCGACAACAGTTCAGAAGGCAAGACGCTGGAGCGAATATGAGGAATATTGCTGCAGACACGGTCGTCATGTATACATTTACAAGTCCAGTGTTCACGCGACTGAAAATCGTAGACTGAATATCTCGTGCGGGGTTCCAATGTCGGAAGCGTCTTGACAGGCTTGTGATTTTCCAAGCACCTGGACTGTTGCCCTTGCATTCCAGGCAGTTTTCTGTATGCGTAAAGTATTGTTCTTGATTAAGGCCCATGAATCCAGATCCTTCTCTTCTGTGCCGAGCATCAGCTGCGGCCACAATATATTATGTCTCCATCCAGGTTTTCTCCAGTTGGTCTGGTCAGTCGCCAGATATTTTCCAAGGCACCCAGCGACTCAACCATCAGGGGAAATATCTTGCAAGCCATCCTGCGCCAAAAGATTTTGCTGTTGCATGGAAATGCTCAAAAGGGACGAGTAATTGTCAAGACCAGATGTGTCGAGATGTGCAATGCCGTCAGCTTGTTCGCGACGGCTATGCCCAGGAACTGATGGACGCTGCTCGTACAGAGACATACACAGAGGTCTGTCGTGGCTTTGGCGACGCGGCACATCACCTCGGCCTTTGTCGACGGTTCCTCGAGATCAATGTCACGGCTCGATCTTGGCACTGTGGCCAGTAGAGCTCTGCTTTCTGCGGAAGAATATGGTGTCCCGGTTGGTAGAAATCTTCAATGTCGGTGTCGTCAAAAAGTCGTCTTTACTGTTGTTGTCGACAAGATCGTCCCCCATTGAGAGATCTGCGCCATACGTGTCTCGTTGTCGTGGCGATACGAGCAGTAGTGCGCACGCGCATTCAGTATTCAGTAAGCGAAGCCGTCATCGTGGGTAGTCTGGAAGATGGTGTTGGACGTGTTTGGAGATGGGACGTGTGCGGCTTCGATTGCGGGGGGGGGCGGGGGGGGGCTCGAGAATGTCGACATAGCCTGAGAAGAAGAAGCGCGGCCGGCAGCTGTTCTCTTTGCACGCTGTGTCGAGCAGAATTACCGCTGTTGCTGCTGCTGCTCCTACCGCTGCTAGCATCCTGGTTGGGCAGGACAACCTCGGCGGTCGCTTCTGCGCAAGTAAATTCTCGTGTGTTGTCGCCGACTCGACGTCCCGACGACGGCTCAGCATGGCATTCGAGGAAGCCAGGACGGCCCCATGCGAGAGCCACCGACCACCTTGGCAAGAATTTCGCGCCTGTCCATCCGTTTCTTGTAGCCGACAGGATGGGCGACGTGACCGGGTGGGTGGGTATTTGGTGGCTCCTCGGGGTGGTGGAGATCGGCTTGAAAAATAAAAGGAGGAAACTAGTTTGTGGGGAAGGAGGGGCGATTTCGCCGACTTGTTTTGTCAAACGGCCATTCCCCCGGCGCATTTTACTGGCTGGCAAGCAGCCTTTCTAAAAACGGCAGGCTCGCTTTCGTATTATGCCCTGCAATATATCCTTATTTGTACACTTTGCGTACGATTATTCAGCCAGTCGCTGAGCAGCCCTCGATGATACGACCAAGCATTTCGACACTGCGAATCACGACATGCAGCAAATGGAAGCTTCCGTGGAGTTTCTTGGAGAATCATTCTAATACTCTAGTTATGAGGGAATCGGCGTAGATACTACATACTCCCACACCGCTACTCACGTCTGCGCTACGACCTGATTTTGTATGTGACTTGCTCGTACAAATCCGTCATAAGGAAAGCAACAGAGTCGCTGATGCCGCTAGAACGGGTCTTGGTCGGAGGGATGACTGAGAACACCCTCCCTTTTTTTTTTCCTCCTCACGGGCCGATGCGGATGTAGCCGGCCCACAGCCGCGGATGGACTCTCGCTATGGCACGGGCGCGTCGACGAGCCGCCGGCGCATGGGCGTCTCGGCTGGTCGGACTGGCGGAGCCGCCGGGGTCGCGGATGCGGGACACACCGAGCTGCAGGCCCAGGGCGACGGCGGCGTCGGCATCTGTGTGGCAGGCGTCGGCGTCGGCCAGAGTGGAAAAGACGGCGCGGGCAATGGTAAGGCAACAGTTGTCGTCCACGGGCCACAGGGAGCCGATGACGTGGCGGAAGCCGGCCAGCTGGCAGGCGCTCATGAGGTGGAGGCTCTCGTCGGCGAGGTCGTCGGCATGGTTGGCGCCGGTGGAGCATGCGGACAGGTAGGCGAGGAAGGGCATGGGCTGCTGCTCCTGCTCGTGCAGCCGCAGGGCCTGCAGGTCACCCACGGTCAGCCGGTCGGTCTGCCAGTCGCGCACCAACAGGGCGCTCTGCAGCGGGTCGCTGGCGTCGGAGCATCCGTGACCGGCAAAGTGCAGGATGGGGGCACCGGCGCGCAGGCTTGCCAGCACCGCGGCCTTGTCTGGCTCATGAAGCACCGTCGGCGGCGTGGTCTCGTCGAAGCGCGCGAGGCACGCGCGCACCGCTTCGACCTCGGGAGCCGCAAAGGCCAGGTCCGGCAAGCCGGGCGTCTCGCCCATGGCGACAAGGAGGGGTGGTGCGCGATGCAGCATCGTGCTTGTCGTGCTTGTTGTGCGCACACCCTCTGCGTCCCGAGCCATGTTGCGCCGCGTGAAGAGCAGGGCCTTGATGGACGGACTGTACGCCGACACGACGCGTGCCCAGTAGCGCTCGCTGGCCGATCCGGTCCCGGCGAGATGGCCGGTGCGGCTATAAGGGCAGGCGGCGTGGATCGGCAGCGCGCCGAGAGAGCCGGTGGGCACCCACCAGATGTGCGGCAGGTTGTTGTTGTCGTTGCTGTCGTCGTCGTCGTCGTCGTCGTCGTCGTCGTCATCGTCGTCATCGCTGTGCTGATCTGTCTCAAGGATGGCGAGCAGAACGGGCGACACGACCGCGGTCCACAGCCAGGCCAGCATCTCAAAAAAGTCGGCGTCGGAGGTGCGCGTCGCGTTCTTCACCACAGCCGTCCAGCGCGAGAGGGCGTCGACGTGGAGGTCCGGCAAGGCGACCTGGCGCACGGGACGGTGGGCCGAGACGATAAACGCATCGCAGCGCAGCGAGCTGACGTTGACCACAACGACGGTGTTGCCTGATGCTGCGCCGCTGCCGGGAGCGGCGCGGGGAAGGGTTAACA
This sequence comes from Harringtonia aguacate, assembly GCA_014183095.1. Taxonomy (NCBI): domain Eukaryota; kingdom Fungi; phylum Ascomycota; class Sordariomycetes; order Ophiostomatales; family Ophiostomataceae; genus Harringtonia; species Harringtonia aguacate. Next base: position 214,009 of record JACCPH010000046.1, on the reverse strand, counting down.
GGGTGGCACGCTGCAGCTCCGCCAGGTCGGGGGGCTGGAAGAAGCTCTCGAAGCCAAGATGGCTGCGGATGCGCGACACCGTGTCGTCGAGCTCGCGGGTCAGTTGGGCGCGGAGCGTCAGGGATGACGCCGACGATGACGCCGACGCCGACGACGACAATGGTCTCAAGACGGCTTCATCCTCGGCGACGCTGGGGGCGTCGAGGGCGTCGCGGAGCCGCACAAAAGTGGCGGCCAGCTCGGGGTGCGACTTCTGCAACGCGGCCACGTCCGACCGCACCGCGAAGAGCAGGCCGAGAATGATACCGCGGCCCTCTTCCAGCAAGCGCAGAGCATCCTCCGCAGCAGCTCCGTCGTCTGCCATCGCTGCCGCCGGGCTGTGGGCTTCGAGGGCCACGGCGGCAGCCAGCGTGGCCAGCCCCGAGAAGCGCCGCAGCATGTGCTCCTGGTCGCGCTGCTGGAGCGCGCGCGGGCTGACGTGCCGCAGCAGCGAGACGGCCTGACGGAGTACGCGATCGGCGTCGGCCACACGCCGGTTCCTGTCCCTGTCCCTGTCCCTGTCCTCCTGTGAGAGGTACACCCGGGCAGCACGGGTGGCCGCTGCGATGCGCACCGACGGAGACCCGTACTCGCAGCGCGCCGCCTCGTCAAAGGCCGCAGCCGCCTCGGTCAGGACGTTCTCATCGACCCTGTCGTTGCGGATGTGGTAGTACCGCATCAGCACGTTACCCAGATTCAGCAGTCGCTGCGTGCGGGTGGCATCGTCGGACGCCGTCGTGCGACCGATCCAGCGGAAAATGTCGAGGGCACGCCCCATGCAGCGCAGGCGATAATCACCATCGCCCCTGTCCTCTCCCGCTTCCGCTTCCGGTTCAGCTTCGGCGCGCAAGACGAGAACACGGCCCAGGTTGTTGCGCATGGTGAAATACCGCCTGTCGTCCTCGGCCGTCTGCTGCGCGGCTTCCTCGGCGGCCGCGACAGCTCCGTCCAGGTCGGCCACGTTCTTTGTCAGCGCGTGTCGCGACGTCAAGAGACCCGCGAGCGTCGTGAGGAGCTCCCCGCGGTGGATGGAGCCCCTGGGTACAAAAGCCTGGGCCTGCTCGGCGCACGCGATGCCGCGATGGAGATCCCCGACGTCGTGCAGTCGGTCGTATCGGCGCCAGAGTATGGCGGCGAGATTGGTGAGGGTGGTGCCCCGGAGGATGTGAAGCGGCGGCAGTGCGTCTACGGCCTTGGCCGCCGCGTCCCCGGCATCGACAATGTCTTGCTGCACCTCGAGCAGATCGTAGCGGCAGCGCAGCAGACCGGCCAGCCGGTCCCAGATCAGGGTCCGCGCCAGAACGGCCGGCGGTGCACAGTCCGTCGCTTCGTGGCAGCAGGCGATGCCCTGCTCCAGGAAGCGGCTGTTCCGCTCCACCAGCTCGAAGCGGCGCAGGAAGACGGCCGCGTGAAGCTCCTGGAGCCGCGTCCAGTACAGGTTTCCAGGGGGGGCACAGCCGAGGCCCGCTTCGATCTGCGCCTCCACCTGGTCCAGCAGCGGCGTCTCGTGGTTCAGGTCAAAGAGCGCAAACAGCTTTGAGCCGTACTTGTGCCGGAGGTCGGCTCGCTGCTCTCCTTCGCTCTCCGGGTCTTGCTCGATCAGCTCGACCGAGGCCCGAGCGTGTTCCACCGAGCGCGCCAAAAGGTCCACGTCGCCGGTCTGTTCAAACTGGTCGTACCGCAGGCCCGAGAGGCTCTCCATGCGCTGCCACCGCAACAGGGGGTCCGGCAGATCCTCGGCCGCGTCGAGGTGGTCGATGGCAACACGCAGGCCCTCCGCGTCGCGGTCGTGGCGCACCTCGCGCTGAATCGCCAGCAGCTTGCCCAGCCTAAAGTGTGCGCAGGCTATGGCCAGCCGTCTCGTGGCGCGCGGGGCGTAGAGCCGCAAGGCCGCCTGCATGGCCATCTCCGAGGCCTGGACGCCCTGGATGATGTATCTGTTCTCCACCCGCGAGTCGCCAAAGGCACTGCCGCAGATCTTGCTCATCGAATTCGCCATAACTAGCCGCTGCATGGAGGAGACATCTCGGCGCCTCAGCATGGCCATGCAGAATTCAATGTTGCCGTCTGGGCTCACTGTAATCCTGGTCAGAAATCTACCCATGTACGGCGGCTCAGCCGATGGGACAGAGCGACGGCACTTACAAGTCGGATCCTTGACGGCCGCTGTGGGCAGCTGCTCCAGAGACACCTCGTCTTCGATGACCGTGATGCGCTCCAAGCTGTTGACGCGGTCGGACAGTTCTGCAATCCTCTCCAGCTGTCCCGGCACCCTCTCGCTCTCGCTCTCGCCGCCCGTCGCTCGGTGGGCCTCCTGCATCCAGAACAGAGCGCCCTCGAGGTCGTGAAACAAGAGCGTGCGCTCGAACCGTGAACAAAGCAGGGCGCTGGTCTCCTCGGCCAGCGGCACAAATACAGACGCCAGCACCACCTCCGCCATGGACCAGAGCAGCGGCTCGGCCACGCCAATCACGCCGTCGAGGTCGCCGTCTGTCTTTGTCAGGCAAAACAGCTCGTGGCAGGCCACATAGGCGAGAGCCGTTTCGGGCTGTCCCTCCTCGCGGACGGCGGCTGCGAAAGAGCGCAGGTCGGTCTCGTCCATGCCGTCGAGGACGGCGTGGGCGTTGTCGTCCCAAAGCTCCGAGATCTCCGAGATAGGCATGGCTGGCTGGTCAGGTGCAAGAGGGGGAAATGTAGAGGGGGAAATGTAACAAAACAGCTAGTCTGGCCAAGGGCGGGTGCTAGCATCAAATCAAAGTCACTGTGTGGGATGTGCCTCTCGACCTTGACAGCGGCACAGATAAAGGCTGTGATGGTCCCCCTTTTGTCTCTAGGCAACTGCCACCGACATCGGGCCCCCTTTTCTGATGTAAAGGCGCAAAAGTGCACCTCGGGCACGGAAAAGTGCACGTTGGGTGAAGAAAGTGCACGTTGGGTGAAGAAAGCGCACGTTGGGTGAAGAAAGCGCACGTTGGGTGAGGAAAGTGCATGTTGGGTGAGGAAAATGCATGTTGGGCGAGGAAAGTGCCCTTTGATATGGCAAAGAAGTCCAGCATCTTGGATGCCCAAAAAATTGGCCTGATGCACAGACCCTGTGATAGTATAAGGGGGGGGGGGGACAAGGCAAGGCTCACTTGGCGTGTAAGATATCTCGTGTACGATATCTCGGAAAAGTACGGAATTGAATTGGGCATCAGTTGTTGTAAGTTCCGTTGAACGCCAGCTGCTTTATATTTAATGGTATTCGGCTTCGAGGTCTTGCTTCAAAATCTCTCCGTAGACAAAATCTCTCCGTAGACAAACATGGCAGCCGACGCAGCCCCCAAGAAGTGGGCCATCCTCATTGGCATCGACAAGTACCGCTATGAAGATGCAGAGGACAGCCGCCGCCTACGGAAGACAACAAAAGACAAAGACATGCCCCCCCCCTTGAATCTGGAAGGCTGTGTCAACGACGCGCTGGCCATGCGCAGGTATCTGCAAGAAACCATGCAGCTAGACGCCACCAACATCCAGATGCTCCTGGCGCCAAAGGAAGCAAACAACTACAGCCTTCCGCTGCCACCCAAAGACAAGTATGTGCCGCCCACGTACGCCAACATTGTCAGTGCACTAGCAGACGTCGCCCGCTACCGCAAAGGTGATCTTGTCTACATACATTTCTCGGGCCACGGCGCCCGCGCGTCCACGGTGTTTGAGCGGTACAAGCAGTGCAAGCAGGGCGGCGAGGGCGTCGAGGGCGGCGAGGGCGGTGGTGGCGAGGACGGCGGGGGCGGTGGTGGCAGCAGCAGCAGCATCGACCACTGCCTGCTGCCCACGGACGTTGCTTACGACGGGGGCAAGTACCTGCGCGACTTTGAGCTCGGCGCCCTGCTGCAGGACATTGTCGAGAGGGGTGTGGCACTCACGGTGGTGCTGGACTGCTGCCACTCTGGCGCGACCATCCGCGGGGACGAGGATGGCAACGGCGACGGAGACGGAAACGGCGACCGAAACGGTGACAAAAGCACCAGCGTCGTCCGCGGCGACATCCAGGTGTACAAGTCGGATCCCGACGTCGACTTGCCGCTGCACCGGGCCAGCCAGGAAAGCATCGACCGCCGGGGCAACCGGGCGCACTGGATGCAGCGGCCCGATGGCTTTGTCGTCCTGGCCGCCTGTCTTAGTAGCCAAAAAGCGTATGAGACGCTCGTCGGCCGTGACGTGCTCTACAAGCAAGGCTGCCTCACCTTTTCTCTGCTGGACACGCTGCGCAGCATGCCCGCGCCGCTGTCGTCGCCGGGGCTGGCCAAGCACTGCAGCACCGACACCGTCTACAACACCACCCGCGTCACCGTTGCCGCGGACCACCCGGACCAGACGCCCTATCTGTTCAACGACGACGGCCGTTTTTTCTTCGACCCCGAGTACCACACCCGCGTCTACGCCGTGCCCGTCCTCCAAGTCCGCCGCAACAACGTCGTCGTGCTCAACGGCGGCCACCTCCACGGCGTCTATCGCCATGCCGAGTACGCCATTCTCCCACGGGGCCACCCGCTCGACCAGCCGATGGCCGAAGACCACATCTTGGCGCGCGTCTGCGTCCAGTCAGTGACCACAGACACGGCCTGTGCCAAAATCATCGACTCGCCGCCCTCCTCGACGTCCAAAATCGAGCCGGGCTGTCCCGCCGTGCTGCAGTCGCTCCCCTCGAAAGCGCAGTTCCGCGTGCACTTTCACGCCACCGACGATGCGCAGCGGCACCGCTTCCGGGACGAGTGGGAGAAATACAACCGCTGCAGACTGCTGAAGCTGCTGGAGGAGGATCATGTCCCGGCAGTGGCGGGGGGCGACAGCCGCGCTGCCATTGCCGGTCTGAGCCCCCACTTTACGGTTCGCGTCGACGAGGAGGGCCTGCTGCAGGTGACGGATTCGTTGGGCATCATGACGGCCGCTGTCGCCCCGACGCTGGCCCATCTGCCGTGGCCCGACGGCGGCGGCGGGGCGAAGAGCGTGGCGCGCCTGGTGCAGCGGCTCGAACATCTGATGCGTTTCCAGCTGGTCCGGATGCTCCGAAATCCCAACAGGGACGCCCAGATCCTGGCCCACAAAGTCGTCGTCGACATTCAGCCCGCTCCCGAAGATATAACGGAGGACGATGGCACGACATACTGCCCGGCAAAGGAGATGCGGCCGCAGGACGACGGGACCTATACGGTGCCCGAACTGCAGCTATTCCGCGTCACCGTGACCAACCACTCGGAAAAGTCGGCTGGCTTCACCATTCTGGACATGACGGCCCAATTTGGAATCGATTTTCTGTCGCCCGACCTCCAGCCATATCTCATCCTGGAGCCCGGAGACTGCTGGTGCGAAGACTACTACCTCACGATACCCGACGACTTACGAGCGGCTATCGCATCAGACGCAGATGCTCCACCTCTCAAGGAATTGTTCAAAGTCCTGGTAACACAGCCGTCCCGTGACGTGACATCGTTGCGGCTGGAAACCCTGGGCGATATGGAGACCCGCAACGGTAGTCGAGGGGAGGAGGAGGATAGGAACGGAGCACCAGATCCGCTGGAAGAACTTTTGGTTGAAATGGAAGGAAACACACGAGTGGCGCACAGGCCGGTGGCTGGGAGCAGAGGACCTAGCAATGATTGGGTGACCAAGGACTTCCATTTCCAAGTGATTCCTGATCGCAGCGCGTGGGACCACTGACTGTTTTTTTTTTTTTCTTTTTTTCTTTTTTTTCTTTTCTTTTCTTTTTCTTTTTTTTTCGTGGTTAGGTTGCGGGAACTATCCGGAAACGAAGGTTCGGGGTTGCCCGATTCACGGGAGCGGCTGAAAAAGACACAAAAATGGGCTAGAAAAAGGCTTGGCCAGTTGGCCCGCATGATAGTTGTGCTTTGTCCGCAAGGATTTTCAATAAAGGTTGCAAGACTGTTGCTGAACGAGTAAACGAGTATAAACGAGCCCACTGGCAGCAGACTTGACCCGAGCGCAAAGCACAAACAGCTAACCACATCGCTTTTGCGGGCATTGCCGAGCACAGCCAGACACTGCCACGATGCACAGCATGCTGCAGGCGTACTTGATTTCAGCACAAATCGTGAGCTGTCGCAGGGAGACCACGCCATTCAGCGCCCAAGGCAAAATAGCTTACTTCTGGCGGATGGATCCGAGCCACAGTTATAGTGGTGGAGCCTTGGTGCAAAAGTGCACAATCCATTCAGCCCCTAAAGGATCAGCCTGGGCTAATACGTGCAATCAATAAGTCTTCTGATTCAAATACAGTGGCTAGCTGCATGAACCAATCTGAGCATGTTTGTCGAACCTTGCCTGATCATAAATATAAGACCCCGCGAACCTATCTAATTGGCCCATAATTGTGCCCTCACCTCATCCGGGCCTAAACACGGGTAGGGCACCAAAACTTGGCATCTTGATATCACACCTGTAAAAGAGCCTTCGAAGATGACCACAAACCTCCTACTCAACCGACCACTATTGCGGTCTTCCATCGAGGTCGGCCGTTTGGTGATGAATCCTCTGTATCCCGACAGCGAATTCCACCAGCCAAACACGCCAGCCCTCCCGGTCTCCTCCAGAGAGAATGGCATGGATGACACGGATGACACAAAGGACACACCTGCTGATATCGTCGTGGACAGCTTTGAAGACATACAAGACGTCGTCGAACGGACGCACGGCGCCCACGTCAGCACGAGCCTGTTTGACATTCTCTCCTTTGCCTGGAAGAACACCTGCCAGACAACCAGCATCGTCACCAGCTTGCACGGTACCATCCGATATCTGCGCGACGCCGCCGGCTACTTTGACGCGGCCTGCCAGAACGCGGCCGTGCAGGCCTGGATCGAAAACCACGCACAGCGCTCGCGCTGGGGTTCGAAGCCCGCCAGCATCTACCTGATCTGCGGCTTCAAGACGCTGGTCGACGCACACGTCGAGCAGAGCATCGAGCGGTCCCGGGAGCGCGACAGCGCCGTCACCATACCGACAGCCTCGATCGCCATGGCCGCAGCCGGCGCACCGCCGCTTGTGACGGGGCTCGAACTGAGCGCCGGTGTGGGCACCCAGCAGCAGAAGAAGCACGGCACGGCATACACGGCAAAGGGCGAGATGGTGTATGCGGTGCAGTACCGCAAGATTCGAGTCTCGCGCTACAAGGAAACGGTGTCGAGAAAAGATGGAGGCACCCTGTCGTCTCGGCTGGGCGTCAAGACCTACTGGAAGTCGTACATAGGCGACCGCGGCGAAGAAGAGGAAGGAGAGGAGAAGCAAGAGGATTTGGTCCGGGTGGAAGTGGTTGAGCCGCCTACGGTTGAAGACCTGGAGGAGTTTGGCACGTTTTCTGCTCTCAATCTGAGCGGCGAGCGCCTTCTATATCAGGAGGAGGAGGAGGACGACGACGACGATGATGATGATGAGGACGACAACGACGATTGGTACAACGAAGACGACGACGACAACGGGTACGGTGACGATGATGATATTTAAAACAAGGCAACAAGTGCTTTCGCCCATCGAAGCGGCCTATATCTGCCATAGATGCTGGGGCACAACCCCTGTCGTTTGATTTTGCTTTTATTTTTCTATTTCAAAGGTACACGTAATACTTAGACCATCTTATTGTTGGTCCCTGGTCAAATACCTGGGTTCTCAACACTGAAACGGATTCATTCCTTGTTCGGGAGTTGTTTGTAATTTCGTCTTTTGCGGAAGGATCGACCACGGTATTCGTCCATAAAGTGGGTTTCCCTGTTTGTTAAGACAAAGGTGGGGAGAGCAATGGATACAGTGGGCTTTATGTCGTTATTGAAGGCATGAGGCGTAAGCCACGTTGATGAAAGAACAGTGATAAGAGGAAAGTGTGGTGGAGAAATGAAGGAAAGAAAGACAGGACGGGATTCGGCTTCAGGCAGGGTCAGAAGTGATGCCTTGCAGCATCAAGCGCCACAACAACCTCGTTAGTTGAGCTGGTTCTGATTGGTGCCATCGGTACATTAATACCCCGCCACACTGGATTTGCTGGTGACCGAATCCTCTGCGGTCGGTCACCTCCTGATTATTCGTTTCTGGGAAGGCCTCCCACCTTCTAGCACCTGGGAAGCCTTTAACGAGCTTCGGGACCTTTTGTCTGTGATGTTTGGCCGAGCCAGTTATTTTTCTGAGAGAATAAGGCGAGATAGCCTCCATTGCAACCTAATCCAAGCGACGCAATCAGACGATCGAAACTACCGGCCATGTCTGGTGATCTAAACAGCGGCTCTCCTTCGGAGTACTATATCCCTTCCAGATGCCAACTCTGCCGTTTTCCCTTTGAGCAAGACAGCATGGTCGTTGCAGGTACGCCCTCAGGAACGATCGAGAGAGGTGAGATTGGCAAGATGGCTCAGCTGACTTGTGTGCTTTGTAGATATTGGTGGAAGGGAGTCTTGTCCATTTTCCTTTAATTGGTATTCGGGTCACAGTGACAACGCTTTGGATATATTTATTGGACATCATCAAGATTGCCTCGGTCTTATGAATTGGCAGGCCGAAACGGCGGGTTATCATAAAGACTGCCTGGACGCCGTGGGAAAGCTGCCGCCTAGTGTCTTCCGACACGCCACCACATACTATTTCATCCCTCCAGAATACGAGGAGAGGAGGCGGGAGAGGCGGACACAGGCACTTTTGTGTCGCAGGCTCCAAGAGCAGATGCCGAATGCCGGTCTCCCTTGTGAGCTGTGGTCCATGATTGCGAGCTATCTCGTGCAGGAATGCACAGCCACGACGATCCAGAAGCTCTGGGACGAGCGACAAGCCTCCGACAATGGCAGAGAGCAGTGGGAGCTCGAACTCTCTCTCGGCATCTGGGCCGACTACATCTGCATAGACGAAGTGCGCTACGTGGCCAATCTGACCAACATGCCGGAGCCAGCATCCGAGGACAAGCCGGCGAGCACTCTGCTTCTCGATGGCAGCAAGTTGACAGAAAGGACTGTTCTCTATGTTGCAGCGGACTACTTGGGCATTCGCCAGCTGGTGTTTGCCGACTCGGAACGCGACGTCTCTGGTCTCTTTGCTCCTTCTTCCGAGGAGACGAGCGGCGACCGGGCCGTTCTGTGGTGGCGAACAGTGTGTTTTCGGCCCTCGTACATGACCCTTCATGTTCACTTTGATGTACGTTTCGCTGCTTTTCTTTTCTGTTTTTTTTTTGTTTTTGTTTTTTTTCGCTTGTTCGCCTACTGACTGTCGACGACTTTTTCCCCATCTTTGCAGGGATTGAAAATCCGAACTGTGCAAGAAAAGTACGACGACCCTACACCAAAGATGGTTTGGAACAACCCCATGACGCTCTTCAAGCTGGTCGATCTCACCTATTTTTCCTACTTTCCAACACAAAAGGATCCATGCGGTGGCGATGACCCACGTGGCAACTGGCGCATGACATCGTGCGTGCTCAACGACCCGGACGTGACGGGCTACTCTGTGTTCTGGAACGGCAACATACACGTCATCCACGCCCACCGGCCGGTCGAGGATTTGTCATTTTATTCGTACTTTGACAATACGCGCAAGTACGACAGTAGGATGTGGGTGTATTATCCTTTGAACCCGGGCGAGCGCATTGTCAACGTGTACGGCAGGCGCGGTCCGCTCGACGTCCGCATGGGGCTGTATTTTGAGACGAGCAGCGGCAGAGGCATGGCCGTGGGCATGATCATACCGAGCTGGTCCGAGCGTGATCCACGCTATCTCTACATGTGCAGCCTGCCCACGGACAGGCCGTCGCGGCTCTATTACAACACGGCGACGTACCGGGGGATCCAGAAGCTCGCATTTGAAAACGCCACCAAGTTGCGCCTCCCTCCCGTCCGCGTCCGCACGGTTTTCACGCCCAGGAAAGAAGGGGACCATATGTATTTTTCGTCCACGGCCTGTCTTGAAAACATCGCCCGGGTCACGCCATCGTACCGGCCAGAGGTCCGGCTAGATGACAGCACGTGTTATGTTCTCTGTGGACTGCTTTTCGACTATGCAGGGTCCGGCACCCGGCAGTGCCTGGGCGAGTTCCGGCTGGACAAGGTGGGCAGCCCGGTCGACGTGGGGTCCAAGACATTGTATCTGTGCGGAGACCACCCTGATAAAAATTACCTTATGCGCGTCTCCGCCCACCCGCCTCTGGACGATACCATGCTGTGGTGCTCCATTTCATTGACAGGGCATATAGAGTGGTGGTTCGGCACTGGTTACGACGACAATCCTATTTTTGATTATTTTATGCCGGGGAGCAGAACCTATTAGGATGTACGTAATGCAACTTGCAAATGAGAGCTATCTGACCGGCGGGCCCAACGACATCTTCGCCTACGGTATTGAGGTTGTCCCTTCTCCCGTTGCCCGCGCCTGGTCAGGTTTGTGAGATTATTTGTGAACAAGCAAAATGAATAATTTTACCTCTTACTGCAATCTGCATAGACTGAGAAAATTTCGCAAGGAATCGGCCAACCGTGACAGGACAGTACGACTACTGTATAAATGGTTGGCTTAGTAGAATGACCCCTGGTTGGACATTGCTTGCCTTGCTTGCTTCCCTGAGGAAAGAATCTTGGTTCTTCAGTCGTTGGAGAGGTTTCAAACGCTACGTTGTCCAAGAGAAAAGCAGCCCAAGAGAAAAGACGGATCCAGTCATTCAAAATTTCCTGTTCCGAACGCAAGCCCGCTCACACCTGGGCACGCCTGTGCTGCCCCTGTGTTGCTCCTGCTGTGGTCTGCCCAGTGCCTGGCTTTGAAAGTCCAATCTCTTTTCTGCTCCCATCCCCGTCGTCCGCGCTATACATGACTTTTGCAGTTTTCGTAACAGAGGCTCTGGCCATCTGACCCCCTGTTAAATGGTGTCCTGCCGATTCTGCAAAGAAAGGACTTCAATTTGGCACGTTCACCTTGTTCCATTGGAGCAAAGTGACAAAAGGACAGCCCCTCAATGCTTCTGCTCAGTTGTCAGGCGACAAGACCCTTGTCCCGGTCCGACCCCCCTATTGGCGGGACTGTCCAGTGCCCGTAGGCATACCACATTTTATTGGGGCACCTAGACTTGCGTCCCGCCTAGAATAAAGCGACGCCCCTCGCTGCGTGCTGTTAGGGAGCAAGAAAAAAAATCACATCTCACTTTGTTGCACAACAAACAGCCAGATATCGTATGGAGAGATGGATGAACAAACGAGAAGGGATTCCTGCCGGGCGAGGAAACAGAGTTGAATCGCAGAGTTCTAGTGGCTGGGTGAGCGAGACATGGGAGAGCGGCTGGCCGGACCGCGCGTCCGAGATGAACAGTAATATATAATGATTTAGAATTAAAAACTATCTCTGCCCGGACCTATCTACGAAAGACGGCGCGCTTGGCCTTGCCGTACCAGGCGAGGGAGCCCGACTTGCCGTCAGAGGACTCGGGGTCGGTAGTCTCGAGGACGACGACGTCCTTGCGGCCGGTCTGGAGGTCTACCTCGAGGAGGGGGATGACGCGGGTGCGCATGGCGATCTTGTAGCCGAGGTAGAGGACAACAAAGACGACAATGACGACGTAGTCGACGACAAAGTCGACGACGTCGAAGCCGCCGATGAAGACGCTGTACCCCGAAATGAGGACGAGGAAGATGTTGATGACGACGACGAACCAGGCGCTGTAGGGGTGCCACATGGCGCGGAAGGGCAGGTCCTCGAGGCGGTTGCCCTGGGCGAGCCAGGCGCGGCGGAAGCGCAGGCTGGTGACGCCGATGAAAGCCCAGGCGATGTAGGTGGCGGAGCCGCTGATGCTGGTGAGGTAGCTAAAGATCTTGCCGGGGCCGGTCTTGACGTTGAGGATGGCGATGAGGCCGAGGGCGTTGGAGAAGACGAGGGCGTAGACGGGGACACCGGCCTTGGTGGTGCGGGCAAAGAAGCGGGGCGCGTGGCCGGCGGAAGCGAGGGCGGCGAGGCTGCGCGAAGCCACGTAGATGGCCGAGTTCATGGAGGAGAACTGGGCGGTGATCATGACGACGTTGACGACGTTGCCGACCTGGGGGGCGCCGGCCTGCTCAAAGGCAATGGTCCAGGGGGACTTGCCGGACTTGGTCTTGGCGGTCAGCAGCTCGGGGCTGTTGGAGGGGACGAGGATGCCGGCGAAGAAGACGAGGCCCTCAAAGATGATGGCGCAGCGCCAGAAAGTCTGCTTGATGGCGCGGGGGAGGTCGCGGCCGGGGTTCTTGCTCTCGGCGGCGGTGATGGCGAGCATTTCGGTGCCTGACATTAGGAGGGAAGTATACCAAAGGGAAAAGGGGGGGACTCACCACAGTAGTAGACGGCGGCCAGCAGAAAGCTCTGGCCGAAGCCGTCGATGCCGTTGGCAATGGGGCCGGGGTCGCGCCAGTAGCGGAAGCCAATGTACTCGCCGCCGATGGCGCCGGTGTTGAGCAAGATGGCGACGAGGTAGCCGCCGAGGATGCAAAAGACCTTCCAGCAGGCGAACCTGGGGGGTTAGCGGGCGGATGGATGCGCGTTAGAGAATAATGTATCTTACCAAAACTCCATCTCGCCAAAAACGACAATGCCAAAGAGGGAGGTGATTTGGTAGAAACCCCACCAGCTGTCGGTCAGCGTCGTCAACACGTCCCTAACGAGAGAGAGAGAGGAGACTCACATTAGCACCCAGGCGTAGCTCGGCGCTTTGCTGTCGTCGACCCAGTAGGACATGAGGATGGAGCTGGCGTTGAAGTCGCCGGCAATGTTGGTGACCCAGAGGTAGTAGTAGTTCCAGCCGAGACTAAAAGCGAGTGCCGGGTCGATCCAGCGGCCGGCCATTTCGATAAAGGCGCCCTTGATGGGGAAGAGGGTGGCCATTTCGCCGAGGCACTGCATGACGAAGAAGACGTCGATGCCGGTGATGAAGAAGCAGATGAGGGCGCCGACGGGGCCGCTGTAGGCGACGGCGTAGCCGGTGCCGTACCAGATGGAGGCGCCGACGACGCCGCCAAAGCCGATCATGACGAGGTGGCGGTTCTTGAGGCCGCGCTGCAGGCCGCCCTCTGGGTTGTTAGCGGTTGAGCCATCGACAAGGGCCATCGCAACAACTCACCCATGACGTTGCCGTTTGGCGCCAGGCCCTCGCTGGGCTCCTCGTGGACGGACGGAGCCGAAGCCGCCACGGCGACGTTCTTTGCGTCTTTGACCATTGCGGCTGCTCTTTGATGAAGTGGCGATGGAGAATTTGGCAAAGGCAACTGTGTACCGTGCGGCTGTTGGCGATCGTCTGGTCGCGTCTGCCGTCGGCTGTCGTCTGTGTGCTGTCGTCTGTCGTCTGTCTACCACTGCCTCTGCCCGCTCCGCGATGCCGTCGTTTATACACCGAGAAGGTCGCCCTGCACACCGCGGAAATCACCGAGCGCCGATCTGGCTGATAGCGGTGATTTCCAGGTGTGTGTGTGTGTCCTGGGTCAGTCCACCCGCATGGGCCAGGGAGTCTGGGGATCGCCGGGCGGGCGGGCAGTCGTTTGTGTTGGTAGTGCCATGAGATAAGGGGGGGAAAAGGATAACAAGGTCGCATCACCGATTGGGAAGGTGGTGCATGGGCCATTTGTCATGGGCGCGCGCGATAGGAAGAGGGCGCGCCGGGTAGAAATCCAGCGGAGCAGGCCAGTAGATAGGTGGCAGTGGACGGATCGGTGGATAATTTGCAGTGGACTTGTGTATCTACTCGTAGATAATCAGTACCCCTGCGGGGTTGCTCAGAGGTCCACGTCACGTGGCAACCCTATATTACAGGTATCTGCAGCTACGGTGCAGCGAGTTGGTGCCTGTGCCAGCGCCCGTGCCATCCCTCAGTATCCGTGCATCCGATCGGTTGCCCTGTCTTGGCCAGTGTTCACACAACAGGCCTGCAGAACCAACCCAGCTTTCCAGCCACCAGAGCCGCGGGCGGCAAATCAGGTTCGTAGCAACCCCACGCGGGGGTGATGGGCATCGTGGCATTGTGGCACTGAGCTGGCTGGGAACTGATCTGGCCAGCCCATCCCAGGCGGGTGGATCGAAACGCAAAAGTGGAGCCCCAAACGGGGGGGAAGTGGGCTCATTGGTTGGCCGCGTCGGAAAACCGCGTCTCTTTGGAGTGTTCCCTCGCACAACGCCGTGATAGCCTCAGCCGGCCAGCCGACCAGCCGAGGGGGACTGCTACGGCCGATCCAGGCCCCGCAGGACCTGGCGGTAGACGTCGTAGTAGTCGCGGCCGCCGGGCCACAGCGGGGCGGCAAAGGCGAGGACCTCGGAGCACTGGAGGAGGGCTTTGGTGCGTGGCCGCCCGTCGTTGTCGAGGTCGGGCCAGCGGGCGGCGGCGGCGGTGACGAGCACGCAGCCGGCCATAAAGGCGCGGTAGGCGGCAAAGACGGGCGGCACAAAGACGCCGTGGGGGTCGAGGACGGCGGCGTGGGCGCAGTCGGCGAGCAGACAGGCCTCGCGGGCGACGCGGGCGTGGAGGGTGGTGGGTGAGGAGCTGTCAGGGCCGAAGTAGAGGCCGGAGCAGGTCGGGCAGGGCGGGTGGTCGACGAGCAGCGGGTGCAGCAGCAGCCAGGCCTCGTGGGCCATGGCGGCGGCGTCGGGGCTGTCCTGCTCTAGTCCGGCGACCGACTGCAGAGCGTCGAGGACGGACGGGCCGGCGAGCAGGGGGCAGTCGAGGGCTGTGGCTGTCGAAGTGAGGCGGGCGAGGACGAAGCGGCCGACCTGGCGGTAGGCGAGGTAGACGCGGTCGGAGGGGGTGGGCCGGGGGGCAGAGGTGGCGGCGAGCATCTCGGGGCGCTGGGAGAGGATGGAGAAGTGGCTGAAGTTGGTAAACGGGTCAGTAGACGGACGAGAGACAAGCGGTAGCAAGGATGGCCCACCGCTCAATCCGAATCAGGGCCGACAGAACCCGCGACTGCGGGCTGTCGTCGTCGACGCGCCGCCAGCCCAGCTCAAAGCACGACTGAGTGGCAACGGCGAGCAGTTCCCAGACGAGGCCGCCGTCGGGCAGGGCCAGCTCGTAGAGGATGAGCAGCAGCAGGACGGTGACGGCGCGGGCGTCGCGCTGCTCGACGAGGGGCTTGGCCAGCTCGCCGGCCCAGGCGCGGCAGGTGGCGGCGACGGGCTTCCAGGCGCGGCCGTGGTAGCTCTTGTGGGCGGCGGCGACGGCACAGGCGGCGACAGCGAGGCAGGGGATGGAGGAGGTGGTGGCAGTAGTAGTAGAGCTACTGCCGGTGGTGGAGCTGCCCGTCAGCTGGACGCCCTCGCTGAGGTCCAGCTGCAGGGGAAAGGCGGGCTCAATGCACCGCTGGTAGTGGGCCAGCAGGAGGCGGGCCGTCTCCGGGGGGAGGTCGAGCTTGGTCAGCGGCCGAGAAGACGAAGACGAAGTCGACGTCGACGACGACGACGACGTCATCGCTGGCACCTCATCGCGCAGAGTCGGCGGCGGCTCGAGGACGACGCCCAGCTGGATGAGCTTGCGGATGGTGCAGTCGCCGACGACGACCGGGGGAGAGGGACCGAGCACGAGACACTGGCGCGGGCGCGTGGGGATGATGTAGTGGAAGGGTTCCAGAAGGTGGGTGGTGGTGGTGGTGGTGGTGGTGGTGGTGTTCCTGGTGGTGTTCCCTCTGGTGGAGGTGTCCACCCCCGCGGCGTGGTCCTCGGCGGTGCCTGTGGCCGCCTCGTGCAGACCGATGACCGAGTTGAGCTCGTCGACGCGGTCGTAGAGGCTCTTGATGTAGCTGCGGGAGATTTCCTTTTGCAGGACGTGGTCGTAGAAAGCGCAGGGCAGGCCGGCGCGGTGGCAGTTGCGACAGGCGGGGAGCTCAGCGTCGCACTGTGGGTCAGAGGACAGGAGATCAAAGAGACAGGAATCGTTGCCTACCTTGATGCGCCGCGAGCGGCAGCGAGTGCAGGTTTTGAGCATGGGTGGTGGGAGAGTCTGCGGTTTGCTGTTGTCTGTGTTCTCGTGAGTCTATTCTCGAATTTTTAGTCTGTTCGAATCTGTCAGAGTTCCAAGTTCATAGTCCATCGAGCTGTCTGAACTGTCTGTCTATCCTCCTCGCCACTTCCCCCATCGGCTACCACTTACTCGATCGGCAGGGATCCGATCCGCCTGGTGGTTGAGGAAGGTGGAGCCGAGCGCTCTTATCTCCATTCTCCACTGATTATTCCTGGCTATGACCAACCTGTATAATACGACTGGGCCCCACCTTCCTCCTTTCCCGGTGCCCTCAACTCTGCAGAGCCAAAATTCCCAACCCAAATCGAATCATGGACGTCTCTGCTCTGGCGTCGGCGGCCGGCAAGCGGTCGTCGTCCAAGGCGTGCGCGCGCTGCCGGAAGCGCAAGACTCGGTGCGACACGCGCTATCCGTCGTGCACGGCGTGTTCCAAGGCGGGGGCCGTGTGCCGGGCGGCGGGAGGGGGGGCACGCGGGCGTGACGTGGGGGGGGGAGGAAGTAGTCGTGTTGGTGCTGGTGCTGGGAGTGCTGGGAGTGGCAGCTGCCGCAGCAGCGACGACGAGAGCCCGCTGCCGTGGAGTCTCGTGCGGTCGCTGGAGGAGCAGGTGGCGCGGCTGGAGCGGCGGGTGGACGAGCTGCAGCACGAGCCGGGCAACATTGCGGCGGTGCTGACGGCGCGGCTGGCGCGGGGGACGATGCTGCCGGACGCGGCGGGGGTGTCGCCGGCAGATGGGCGGGGGTGGACGGAGTCGGGGCCGCGGCCGTTTTTTGCGTCGCCGCTGTCGGAGGTGTTTTTTTTGCGACCGAGCTGTCCGCCGTTGGCGGTGTCGCCGGGGAGGGGCGCCCCGGGAAGGGGGGCCCCGGGGCAAGTCGGCCAGACAACCGAGTCCACCCAGACAACGGCCTCCTACCCCTCCCCCGGAGCCTCCCCCACCCTCCACGTGGCCGGCCCGGTGCGGACGCCCACCCCCGGCCGCACCAACCTCGGCCGCATCCCCCCCACCGCCCTCGAGACCATCATCAACAACTACACCAACATCCACCTGCCGCAGTACCCGTGCATGCGGGCGGCGTGGCTGCGGTCGGTGCTGGCGCGCATCCTGGCCGCCAACAACGGCGACACCGACGCCGTGCTGGCCAGCAGCGGCGGCGGCATCCCGGCCGACAGCGGGCTGTCGCACCACGACTACTTTGCCGTATTTTTTGCGCTGGCGGTGTCGTCGCTGACGCTGACGTGGAAGAACGAGGCGCAGGCGCGGGCGGCGTCGGATGCCTTTTTCGGGACGGCGCTGGAGCACCTGCGCCGGGCGACGCGGCTGACGGGCGTGCAGCGGCTGCAGGTGAGTCTGCTGCTGAGCCACTACGGCAACCTCAACCCGGGGCGGGTGGACGGGTGGGTGGGGGTGTGGACGGTGATGCGGCTGGTGCAGGAGATGGGGCTGCACCGGGGGGGGGTGGCGGCGCTGCTGGCGAGGGCGGGGGGGGCGACAGCCTCGACAGCCGGGCACGGAGAGGGCACCGACCTGACCGAGGACGACCGGATCCGGCCGCGGCTCTTCCACGCGGCGCTCGGCATGGAGCGGTCGCTGGCGACGATTGTGCGGCTGTCGCTGGCGTGCGAGGAGGAGGCGATCACGGTGGGAGACAGCCCGGGGGGGGAGGTGGATGGCCAGGATGGCCATCCTGGCCAGGTAGACACGGGCATCACGGGCATCTCCCCCCCCACCCACCCTGCTGCCACCCACCTCTACCGCCTGCGCGCCATGGAGACCGAGGTCCACCGCGTGCTGTGGCTGCAGGACGAGGAGGTGCCCGACGGCCCCGTGTTCGACGCCTGGTTCGCCGACATCAACAGCCGGCTGGAGGCCTGGCTCGTCGTGGCCGAGCAGTTCCAAAAGTGCCAGATGCTCGAGTTCCGCCAGGTCAACTACGCCTACCTCAAGGCGCGCCTCTTCCGGCCGACGCCGCGGCTGCCCACGAGGTCTGCCGACGACCGCGCCGCCTACTTTGCCGCCTGCGCCCTGCTGGTCGAGGACTACCAGCGCCAGGCCCGCCGCCAGCGCCTCTTTTATCCGTGGCACGCGGTGCACATTCTGTTTGAGGCCGCCGCCGGCATGCTCGAGGCCTGCTGGGCGCTGCGCGACGGCAGCCCCCCAGGGAGACCTATCAGCCCGGGGCACCCCCCGGGACAGACCTCCCAGTCCTCCCATCAGCCACCCCACCTCCCCCCCCGCCACGTCCTCGCCGTCCTCGTGCCCGACGCCCTCGACCTGCTCGCCGCCCTCGGCCGCGCCTGGCCCGACGCCGCCCTCTGCGCCGACGTGCTGCGGCCGCTGCTCGACGCCGTCGCTCGCGCCTTTAGCCGCCGCATGCTGGCCGACTCCATCGACCGCGCCGAGGCCGCCCGCGAGCAGGACACGCAAGACGCCCTGCACCGCCTGCTCTTTCCGGAAGGGCTGATGGAGTGGGTCGAGGCGGGCAGCAGTGCCAGTGCCAGTACCAGTGCCACTGGTGGCGGCGCCCCTTGTGGCCCTGGCTCTGCCGGCAACCTCGTCGACCCCGCCATCCTGTCGTCGCTGCCCTTGCTCCCGCGGCCGCTGTCGGCCGAGACGCCGCTCGGGCTGGGCGACATGGACTGGGACTGGGACGGGGTGCACGACATGTCGCCGGCGAGCGAGATTTTTGTGGGGTTGGGGTAGGTGACTGGCTGGGCTGGGCTGGCTGGGCTGGGCTGAAGCTGGGCTGGGCTGAAGCTGGGCTGGGCTGAAGCTGGGCTGAAGCTGGGCTGAAGCTGGGCTATACTGAGCGCTGAAGATGGGCTCTGTAGCACTGTGACCACGCTGTGCTGTGGGTGCTGTGGGTGCTGTGGGTGCTCACTATAACCGTGTAACGTATAACTAGCTAGAAATGACTGACGACGCCTGCGGGCCATCACTAATCTGCCGTGACTGCTGTGACTCACTGTAACTGCGTGTATAACTTGACTACGTTCTGCCCCTACACCAGATCGCTCTCGTCGCTGTCCAGCCGCGCCTGCGTCGGCTCAAACAGCGCCGGCAGCCCCGACGCCGCAAACGACGCCCCCTGCACCATGTCGGCCACGCCCCGGGTGGCCAGCCAGATCTGCGGCATGCCGTGGCCGTTGAAGCCGGCGCACACAATCTGGCCCGGCTTGCCCGGCACCGGCCCGATGAACGGCATGCCGTCCGCCGTCCAGCCCATGATGCCCGTCCACACGCGGTCCGTGGCCGCGTCCGAGGCGGGCCAGCCGCCGGCAAAGGAGCGCTGCATGAGCCCGTCAAAGTAGTGGGCGGCGGGCTCGATGAGCGTGCTGTCGTCGGCGACGCCGTACCACTGCGACTTGTCGTGCCAAAAGGGCGGCTTGCCGCCGCCCACGACGACGGACCCGTCGAGCCGGTGGATCATGTAGTCGTAGAGGCCGCGGCCGTGGCGCAGGCTGTAGGTGTGGGAGAGGTGGGCGGGGCCGAGGCCGTCAGACTGGCCAAAGGACGAGGGAGCCGCGATCCGGCTGCAGATGCCGCGCACCGGCACGATGCGGCTGTGGAACGCCGGCGCCAGCGCCGCCGTGTAGCCGTTGCTGGCGAGCACGACGGTGGTCGTGCGGACGGTGCCGCGGTCGGTCGTCACGGTCCAGCGCCCGTCGCTGTCAGGGGTCTCGGAAATGCTGGTGACTGGCGTCTTCGTCTGCAGGTTCAGCCCCTTCTCCACACACCGCCGCAGCAAGTGCAGCACCATCTTGTACGGCCACATGTGCGCCCCCGGCAGCGAGAAGCACGTCTGCGCTCCCGGCACGCCCGACGCCGCCGCTGCTGCTGTCGGGTCGGCAATCATCTGCACCGACGACAGGTCCGCCGCCCCCAAAGCCGCCAGCGCCGCAAAGTTCTCCCGCGTCTCCGCCGCGTGCGCCGCGTCCAGGTACACGTCGATGCCGCGCGTCAGCACAAAGTCGCAGTCGATCGCCTCCTGCTCCACCAGCTGCTTGACCGCCGCCACGTTGGCCAGCTCAAAGCTGGCCACCTCGGCCGTGGCTGTCGCCCCGAACCGCCGCGCGTGCCGCAGCAGGTTGTAGTACACATCCGGCCGCAGGTGGCCCCCGTTGCGCCCCGTCGCCCCCGAGCACGCCTCGCGCGCCTCCAGCATCACCACCGACCCGGGCGCCGGCCGTCCGGCGTCGTGCAGCAGATGGTACGCCGTGCTCATGCCCGCATACCCGGACCCGATGATCAGCACGTCGCACGTCGCCGGCAGCTCCGCCGTCGTGCGCGCGCTGTCCAGCTCGTCCAGCTGCGTGCGCCAGAACGGCACCGTCGCGTCAGCCACCGGCAGCGTGGTCTTGGGGGTGAGTCTGCGGGCCATGCTGGCTGTTTGTCAAAGTAGGCTGCAGTCAGTTGTCTCAGCGTGCAATCTCTGCCTGTCTCCCGCCAGTCATCTCCCGTCTCTGCCTCCCTCCCCCCCCAACTTATACACCCGGTCGGCTTTCGGCTCCGGAGATTTCCGCACGTCTTCCTCCGGCTTCGCCATCTTATCACCAATCGCCGATCGGCAATCTGCGTCGCCCGCGCGCCCACAACCGCACTACGCCGACACTCATTCACTAGCCGACTTATATGCAGCTCGGCTGCCATGTCCGCATTGGAAGTATAAGACTGACGACTGGCTGGACGCTGGACTACACTGCTGGACTACACTGACCACTGACCACTGCCTGACTGACCACCCACCATGGCCTCCAAGAACGTCGTCTTTGACGTCGTCGGCACCTGCGTCTCCTACGACGTCTTCTTTGACGCCGTCGAGGCCCGCATGGGCGACCGCTTCCGCGCCGTCGGCGTCCAGCCGCGCCTCTTTGCCTTTGCCTGGATGGAGGCCGCCGAGCGCGAGTGCAGCTACCTCGACCGCACGGGGCGCTACGTGCCCTTTTGGACCGTCTTCCAGCCGCTCTTCTACCGCATCCTCTGGATGGCCGGCATCCAGGAGCCGCGCGCCTTTGCCACCGACGACGACGCCGCCGCCCTCGTCCAGAGCTACCGCCAGCTCAAGGCCCGCCCGGGCATCCACGAGTGCTGGCGCCGCCTGCGCGCCGCCGGCTTCACCGTCTGGGCCTTCACGTCTGGCGACGCCGTCCGCGTCCAGGGCTACCTCGCCGCTGCCGGCGTCGACCTGCCCGCCGCCAACTTTGTCACCTGCGACGACCTCGGCGTCTGCAAGCCCTCGCCCGAGGCCTACAAGCACGTCCTCGGCCTCTTCCCCAGCGACGCCAAGCCCTGGTTCGCCGCCGCCCACATGTGGGACGCCTCGGCCGCCAAGCACTGCGGGTACGTTCCCTTTCTGTGTCTCTGTCCATCTATTCCCATGTTTCTTCCCCGCTCACCCACAGCTTCCGCTCGGCTTGGTGCTCCGTCTGGGAAAAGGAGCCCACCACCGACGTCTTTGGCACCCCCGACGTCATGGCCGACTCGCTCGAGGACATGGCCGACAAGATCATTGCCGCCTCGGCATGAGCAGACAGCCGGGGTGATGTTGGAAAGGTGCAAGTCTGGTTCCATGCAGAATGGAACATGCTACATCTAGCTCTCCATACCTTCTCATGAGATGTTGCAAATACATAAGCCAAGTTTTGCTACGGTCGAGTTCAATTATGCATTTGAGTAAGAAGAGGGTAGAATATGGGAAAGAGACGGATTTCACAAGTAAATAACATGTTGTGGCCAGCCTAGTCATTTTCAAATTTGTTTACTTGGACATCTCGTAAATCCCAATAAATTCCGTAGAATGTGTTGGCAGCTCGCCACGTCAAGGCTGGCTGCCGCTTTGTGAGGGCAGCCATATTGGTATCGGCACGCGGTGCGAATCACTGCAGCAGTCGAAACTGCAAATTCAGCACTCGTGTTTACGTCGCCTGTCGCAACGTTTGGGCAGCTGGCAAGCGTCCCGTCCAGGAAGGAGCGCTCAGGGACAGGGATTGGACGACCCTTTATGCGACCCGGGTAGGCGTTTTTTTTTTCTTTTTTCTTTTTTTTTTTTTTGCCAAAACCAGAGACGTGGACCGGCTGCGCCCAAGGAATCTCCCCAGCGCACGGCTGCCTCCTCAGCTTGGCATAAGGCAGCCCGTGCGCCAGGGATGCCGCGCATTTTCTGCCCCGTAGCAGCGGCAAGGCTGCCAGCAGGCGTGGCATAATCGAGGCCGTGGTCAAACTGACAGACCAGTGGCAGGTCAATGGCCGACCAATGTCAGGCCAAGGCCGCCTGCGCGTCGCACCAGCCCGGACCGCCCGTTTGCTGACCCCCTCCCCCCCCCCCCCCCCCCAACAGGCGGGAACAAGGGAACCACTCTACACCATGAACGTGGCGGAGCTGTGCCGATGGCACAGGACATACAAAGGCTGCAGTGATTGGGGAGTGGATCAGCACAGAGCATACAAAGGCTAGTGATTGGGAGTGGGATGGCACAGGGCATACAAGAGCTACAGTGATTGGGAGGACTCTGTGCCGTGTCATGACCATTAGGCACCGGTCGCCTGCAGATGGATGAGCTGGTGGAGAGATGCTCCAGGTATTTAGGCGGCCGTTGGCACCATCTGTCCTGTTTTCTCCTCTGTCCTGTTCTGTCCTGCTCTCTGTCGGCTTCCGCGAGACAAGCGCATACAGCGAGATCCGAATTTCAGGCGAATACAACAAGTCCGTCAGCATGGCCAGGAGGAACAGGAACAACGTCGTCAGACGTTGGAACGGCTACTTTGGCCAAGACACGCTGGAGAACTGGCAGCGGCTGGTCTCTGACCTCGACATTTCCGGCGCCTTTTCGAGCAAGACGCAGTGTCGCAAGGTGAGTCAGTTAGCTGGCGTCCTGCCGATATTGCATGTGTTCTCACTGACCGCCCAGGCCATCCAGGGAGTTAACGTCAATATACATGACTTCCTCGACGCCATCAGCCGCGGGGAAACGGTCCCGCGTTTCCCAAGTGTGAGGGCCCTGGCCGACTACACGACCGAGACCAGGAGGATTTATCCGCGGAAGCAGGTGACCAGCGGCAGCCCGTTGGCGGCCCTGCTCAAGATGATCTTCTGAGGTGGAAATGTTGCAGCTGCACGGGAGAGGTCGCACAGGTCAAAGGGCACATACAGACCGAGGTCCATTTACAAGTCGACTGAATGAAATTGTATCTACTTTAGCTTAGAATGGACCAAATACTTGTCGTGACTCACGACTCCCTGACTCGCGTGACCCCTCAGCGAATCTCCCACAGCCGCGTCTTGCCGCGGTCGTTGCCGACGGCCAGCAGGTCGCTGTCGCGGCTAAAGGCGACGGCGGTGATGCGGCCGAGCGGCGTCTTGTCGGTGGGCCAGTTGCGGTAGACGGTGCAGCTGGGCAGGTGGGCGAGGCGCAGGGCGTCGGCCTTGTAGCGGCTGGCAAAGGCGAGCAGCTGGCCGTCGGGGGCAAAGACGACGCTGGAGACCTTTGTGGTGAGCTGCTCAAAGACGCGGGCGGGGGTGGGCGCAGGTGCCAGGGTGACGGTGGCGGCCGTGTCGTCGTCGCTGTCGGTGTCGGCCGGGGTCTGGCTCACCACCAAACTCGCCCGGTCATACAGGTTGACAATGCCGCTGGTGGAGCCGACCGCCACCCAGCGGTCGCCGCCGAGGGCCGCAGGCCCACCCCGCCCGCCCAGGCCGAGGACGGCGCCGCCGGTGGAGCCCTCGTCGCGCCAGACGCCGACGAAGCGGCGGGTCTCGAGCTCCCACTCGCCGACGCGGCCGTCGCAGCCGAGCAGGGTGAGGCCGGCGCCGTCGCGCCACCACTGCAGGTCGGCGAGGCCGCTGCGGCTGTCGAGGCGGGCCTGGGCCACCCACTGCATGGTGCGCACGTCGAGCACGTTGACCATGCCGCCGCCCTTGCGGTCCGTGGCCACGACGGCGAGGTGGCCGCCCGTGGGGCTGGCCCGCAGCCGCTCCATGCTGCGGTGCTCGCGGCCGTGGCCGAGCACGCGGCCGACGCGCTGCACGCGGCCCGAGGCCAGGTCCCACGTGTGGAAGAAGCGGCGGCGGCCGGCAAAGACGACGGTCTCGGAATCCCCCACAAACGACGCCCCCCCGTACAGAGGCGTCTGCCGCACCCGCACCGTCGTCAGCAGCGGGTTCGGCGTCGGGTGCGCCGCCGGCGCAATCTGGTGCAGGTGCAGCATCGACGACGTGCTGGCCGACAGCAGCACGGCGTGGCGCGGGTGGAAGGCCAGCGACGTGACGGGACCGGCGTGCTCGGTGGGAATGTCGCGCGTCTTTTGCATGTCGATGACCTCGGGCCGCAGCCGCCGCTTCTTCTTCTTGTGCAGGGCGTTGGCGCTGGCACCGGCCAGCGCACTGGCGCTGCGGAAGAACGAGTCGAGCGGTGCCGCGTCGACGTCGTCGCCGTCGCTGTCGCTGTCGCTGTTGCTGCTTTTGTCACTGTCGCTGTCACTACCATTTTTCCTCCTCCGCTCCCGCCGCACCAGCGCCTGCTGCGCCTCCACCGCCCACGCCGGCACCGGGTTCAGCCGCACAAACTGCTGCCGCAGCCGTGCCGCATACTCGCCTCCGCTCACCACGTCCTCGCCCTCGGTCCGCCGCAGCTTGCGCAGCCGCGTCGCCCCCGCCAGCGACACCGTCAGCCGCTCGTCGTCGCTGTCCTCCCACGCCGCTCCGGCCTGGTGACTGCGCGCCGGATGGCTCGCCACCGCCGTGTCCACCGCCCCCGCCGCTGGCGTCTCGTCGGTAAAGAACATGTGCATGTCGTCCACCTCTTCCAGGCCCGTGTCGCCGTCCACCACGCCCAGCGACAGCCCCTGCAGCGACGACCCGGCCGTGTCCATCGTGTCCGGTAGAAACAGGTTCATGCGAAACCCGGCCTTGTCGCCCAGCACCAGCCGCTCGAGCGCGGCCTCCTCGTCGTCCTTGTCTGCCACCGCCGTCGTGGTCGTCGCTGCTGCGGATTGTCGCTGGGACCGCCCATTTTCGCTATCGCCGTCGTCGTCTTCGGGCCCGTCGACTTCCCCGTCGGAGCTCTCGGCCTCGGACACCTCGTCCGTCTGCTCGGCCATCTTGCGCAGCTCGCGTTGTGACGCCATCGTTGCTGCTGTGTGGTTTCGAGGTTGTGGAGGTCGAATTTTTCTGTGCAGCAAAACAACGAAGCGAAAAAAAAAAAAAAAAAAAATCACGATAGGATATTCTTATCGATAAAGATAACGCCGCCCCACATTTTCACTCCACTGCAATGGCATCGCCATTGGCTTGACAGCTGCGAAGAGCAGGACAAGGACGGTGTTGCCAGGCACGCCTTTCTACAAGTGACGCCAGGAAACGCCATTATCTTTCCATTGCCCGTCACAGGCCTTCCACATTGCCCGCCATTTTTCCAACACGCTCGAATGCCGTCTTCAATGGCAGTCATGACAAACGGGCAGGCAAGGCTCAGAGGGAGGCCGCATCTCCTGCCTGGAGAGCTCCTGGACCCTGGACGATAGCGTGACCTGGTGCTCTGGTGCTCTGTCTGCCGTTCCCCGGGCTTTTCCGGCTACGACATGACCTTCCGGTCTACCATCAGGTCTGGTCCTGTGTGTGGGGATAGCCTTGCGTGCCTGTCGCCCTCGGAACTGGAGACGCCCACAGTTTAGGGGGTGGCATAGACGCCGGTGAGGGTGTGCATGCAGAACATGCAGAGGCAGAAAATGCACGATGCCGCCGACCAATGAGTAGGAGCAACGTGAACGCGCTCTTGCACACCCCGTCCGCCAAGGTTCTCGAGCCGAATGGAGAAGCTCCGCCTCGGCCGAGAGGCAGAGGTCCTGGCAGACATCCGCGAAAGACGCATTCGCCCATTCAGAAACCATCATTCGCCCTGCCCGACGAGCAAGCCAACGATAAGAGACGTGTAGCCTTATTGCAGAGATGCCACCCCTCTGGCCTGGATACAGCCACCCATCCGCCATCCATCCGCCGCTGTATCTGCCGACGAGGAAGACTCTGACAGACGCATGACCTATTCATCGTTCGCAGGGGACCCATGTCGGCCGACTGGCGGTCGCCGTCAGTCGATCCGTCTATGCGGGGAGGGGGCACGAATATTCTGACGAGGATTTGCAGGAACGAAAACGGCAGAGAGGAGACGAGAACAGAAAATGTGCGTGCCAGCTGAGTCATCACAAGAGTGGGCCATTTTTGGTCCCGGATGGCCACGACCTCCGATATCATGCCACCAGGTAAATTGAAAGCACAACAACGCCACATTGCCCACACCACGGACCCTGGGTCGAAACCACACGATTGTGCGCGAAATTGGCGAGATCGGCAACCGCCAATTCTACGACTCTGCGACTCTACGACTACTACGACTACTACGATCCATGATGGCGGCTGTCGGGTGGCAGACGGCGAGAACGGCCGGCCGCAGCGGCCTTTGGCAGACGGCGGGGCAGCGATTGGGAGGGGGGGCGGCGGGAGCCGCGGCTAGCGGGCGGGGGATGATGGGGGCGGCGGCAGCAACAACAGCGGGGCGGGTCCGCGGATATGCGACGGGCAAGAACGCCGCGCTGGCGTCGGTGCTGCGGGTGTCGGAGGAGGTCAAGGCGGCGCTGGCGACGAACCAGCCGGTAGTGGCGCTGGAGTCGACAATTTACACGCACGGGGCGATTGGACGGGACCTGCGGCTGGAGGCGATTGTGCGGGAGCACGGGGCGGTGCCGGCGGTGATTGGGGTGGTGGACGGGCGGCCGACGGTGGGGCTGACGCCGGAGGAGCTGGCGCGCATGGTGGGCGAGGGGGCGGCCAAGGTGTCGCGGCGCGACCTGGCGCACATTGTGGGGCTGGGCTCGCGGTACCGGCGGCACGGCGGCACGACCATCAGCGGCACCATGGTGCTGGCGCGGCTGGCGGGCATCCGGGTGTTTGGCACGGGCGGGCTGGGCGGCGTGCACCGGGGGTGGCAGCACCACCTCGACATCTCGGCCGACCTGAGCGAGCTGGGCCGCACCCGCGTCGCCGTCGTCAGCAGCGGCTGCAAGGGCTTCCTCGACATCCCCGCCACGCTCGAGTACCTCGAGACCCACGGCGTCTACGTGTCGACCTTCGCCGACGGACGCACGCCGGCCGACGGCGAGACCACGGTGCCCTTCCCCGCCTTTTGGGCCCGCGAGAGCGACGTGCGCTCGCCCGCCATGGTGCAGGACGCCGCCGAAGCGGCCGCCATCATCCGGGCCCAGGAGCAACTCGGCATCGAGTCCGGCCTGCTCTTTGCCAACCCCATCCCCGCCGACCACCAGGTGCCCCAGGCCGAGATGGAGGCCGCCATCGACCAGGCCGTCAACGAGGCCGCCGGCCTCGGCTTCTCGGGCAACAAGAACACGCCCTACGTGCTCCGGCGCCTGCGCGAGCTCACCGGCGAGCACGTCGTCGACGCCAACGTCGCCCTCGTCCAGTCCAACGTGGCCGTGGCCGCCGACGTGGCCGTGTCTCTGAGCCAGCTGATGGAGAGCGACAGGTAATGCTTTACGGGGAAAAAGGAGAAAAAACAGAAAAAAAAAGGCATTTTCTAGGTCGAGGAATCAGACAGGTCGCATAGCTCACCATCCGTAGGAATTCATACACATCCAGCACAAGCTCTCGTGCGAGCAGTAGACCCGTTGCGGAGGTACGTACGGCCAGAACCAAGGCAGCACTTGAGTTGACACAGCCTGTCCAGCCTGTCGAACCTGTCCAGCCCACCCAGTCTGCCCCTGCCCAGCCCAAACACGCCGACATTCTCGTAGCCGGCTCGGTCGCGCTCGACCTCAGCTGCGACTTTGCCGGCGGCGGCTCCGACGCGACCCCGCAGCTGTACACGTCCAACGTGGCGTCCATTGAGCCGAGCGTGGGCGGCGTCGGCTACAACGTGGCGCTGGCGGCGCACCGGGCGAGTCCGTCGACGCGGGTGCAGCTGTGCACCATGGTGGGGGAGGACCTGTAGGTGCAGGAGAATAGGACGAAGGCCAGACAGAGACCCAAAGGCTGACTGACTGAACCCAGCGCCGGCTCCACCGTCCTGGCCGCCATGCGCGAGGCCGGCCTCGACACGACGTACGTGCGCCGGCTGGGCCGCGAGTACCCGTCGGCGCGCACGGCACACTACGTGGCCGTCAACGACGGGGCCAAGAACCTGGTGGTGGCCATGGCCGACATGGCCATCTTTTCTGCGCACGCCTTTGCGCCGTTCTGGGCGTCGGCGGTGGCGGCGGCGGCGCCGCGGTGGCTGGTGGTCGACGGCAACTGGAGCCCGGCGGGGCTGCACGGCTGGATCGAGGCGGGGCGTCGGCAGGGGGCGCAGATTGCGTTTGAGCCGGTGTCGACGGCCAAGTCGGGGCGGTTGTTTGAATGGACAGACAACAACGCCGCCAACATCTTCCCCCACCCCCTCGTCGACCTGGCCTCGCCCAACATCCACGAGCTGGCCGCCATGCACGCCGCCGCCCAGCGCCACGGCCGCCTGACCGACGACGCCCGCTGGTTCCGCGTCATTGACGCCCTGGGCCTGCGCGCCGGCGACAACGTCCGCGCCCGCTTTGTGCGCCTCGCCTCGGCCGCCCTCGCCGACGCCGGCGTCCCCCAGCAGGCCCTGCAGCTGCTGCCCTACGTGCCCACGCTGGTCACCAAGCTGGGCGCCGACGGCGCTCTGCTGACGCGGCTGCTGCGGCGCGACGACCCCCTGCTGCACGACCCTGCCGTCGAGCCGTATCTATTAGTGCGAGCGCCGCCATCCGACGACATCCCCGTCGGCGGCGTCTACATGCGCCTCTTCCCCGCCGAGACCGCCGACCAGGTCGTCTCTGTCAACGGCGTCGGCGACACCTTTCTCGGCGCCCTCGTCGGCGGCCTCGCCCAGGGCGGCCGCGTCGACCGCCTCATGGGCGTCGCCCAGAGCGCCGCCGTTCGCACCCTGCGCAGCCGCCAGTCCGTCAGCGAGGACCTCGGCGTGCTGGCCGATGCGCTGGCCGCCGCGGCTGCAGAAAGGTGAAAGCGAACAGTAGCAGAGTGGCGCCTGGGACTTTGGACGGCAACCATCTGCCCACAAAAGTAGAATTAAGCTATTGCTGCCCAGCGATAATCGTATCCCCGTTTACCACCCCCCCCCCTGCCCGCAGAAATGGCCCGAATAGGCAACCTGCCGGAATACTCGTACATATCTGACAGCGTCCGCACATGTCTTATTGGGCACGGTCCATGGAGCCCTGGAGCCCTGGAGCCCTGGGTCCCCACTGCTCGGTCGGGCACGGCCACGGCATGGCGACTTTCCCTCTCTCTGTTTTGTCACCTCCCCCTCCCCTTTGGCCCCCCCTGAAACCTGACCTGCAGCACCTGGCGTCGCAACGGCATGTCCCACGCACGGCCCTCCTCCCCCTCCTTCCCTTTTTTTTTTTTTTTTTTCTTCCTTCTCCTTCTGCCGGACAGCGGCGGGCCGTCATGGTCCTAATTTCCCCTCGCGTCTTTTCTTTGTTTTTTTTCCGGTTATTTTTTTCATTTTTTTTTTCGCCTTGTGTTGCCTTCGTGTTCCCGCCCGGACCTGCCGCCATGGCCCATGACGGGCGACCCTCTTTCGCTGGTCCCCGGTTTCGACAGCTCGCCCGTCTGGTGTGTGATTGTGTGTGGTTGCAAGATATGATTCACTGTGACGCAAAGACGGGACCACACGTCCTCTTGTCCCCTTCGGATGGTGGTCTTTCCGCATGAACGAGGCACGATGCCGTGTGTGCGAGACCCGTGGCCAGTGACAGATTGGGTTTAGAAGTGGAAGGGGGGGGAAGGGAGGGGGGGACCACTGTGGCGGATCAACAGCGGAAGCCAAGCTGAGCTCGATGATCGCAGTCGTACGGCCCGTGGACACCCGTGGACGCTTTGCCATGCTCGTCATGCTCGTCATGCTCGAGGCGGCTGTGAGATTCCGAACGCCTGTGCCCGTAGATGCGTAGATGATGGCGCTGGTGGTCAGCACGAAAATGTGACAGCTGCCCATCCGCGGGCGCCATCCGAATGGTGGCGGCTCGGTCGTCTGTCCCGATCTGCCCGTCTGCATTTCGCCCCAAGCTGGTCATCCCAGCACCGCCGTAGGGCTGGTTCTCGTGGCATCCTGTATCCTGTGCCGTGGTCCAGGTGCCTGTCCATAGAGGCTTCATTATGCTTGGAATGTCTCCGGTACGAGACGGGGGGGGGCCTTGTGGGCTCTTTCGCTTTCTACGTTTTGGGTCTGCATTTTGCTTCTAGTTTGCTTCTCGTTTGCTTCTTGTTCTCCTTGTTTGCTTCTTGTTCTTCTCTTCCCCGGAACCAATGTCTACCAGAGGCAGGCCTCACTTACAGACATGCTGCTTCCGCTGTTCCTGGCCGGCCTTTTGGCCGTCCCGGCCTGGGCGGTCAACTTCACCATAGCCGGCGGCCAGATATTCACACCTGGCTTGGCCATTGTCGACGCACCCCAGCCGGGAACGCCGCTGGGCGGAGGTGTGTTTTGTAATTTGTGATTTGCTCGTTGTTCTTATTTTGTTGCTCTTTTGTTTTTGCTCTCTGTTTTTGCTTTTGCTCTTATGTTGCAGCGTCGTTCTCTACCCGCGAACCGGGAATTCAGGCTAATTCCCACACAGACTTCCTCCATGTGGCACTCGACGTGTCCACAGACGGGCGTCTCCCGCTGCCGACGCAGCTGGCTGCCGACAGCCCCAGCCTGATCCACAACATTACCATGTACCTCTACAGCTACGACACCGGCCGCAACCTCACCATCAGCAACGGCACCGCCAGCACCGGCAACGCCAGCCTCGGCCTCATCCTGGACCAGGAGTCCGGCAGCACCGTCAAGCACGTCAACTGGCAGTGGCCGGACTGCCTCGCCGGTGACAGCAGCGCGCGCGGCGTCTACAATGTAAGCACGCAGGCAGACTCTGTTGGCCGTCCAGTGCTAACTGACAGATCTCCATTCGCCAAAACTTTCGCCTCAACAACGTCGACCACTACACCATCTTTGACCTGCCCATCTCCGTCACCAACACCATCGACGCCACCACGACCCGCCCGGCTTGCGACGATCTCGACAACCCGCTGCTGACCCCAGACCAGCTCAACGCCTCCGCCGACGCCGTTGGCATCCTCTTTGCCCCCGGCGACGCCACCCAGATTGACGTCAAGGCCACCGGGCTCACGTCCGGTACCGGCCTGGGGCCGGAGCGTGCGGCCGCCAGTGCGCAGCAGGGACTGGGCAGCAGCAGCAGCAGCAGCAGCAACGCCCGCGGCCTGGTGGCCTCGCTGACGTCAAGCTCGCACTGGGTGTGGGCCGCCTGCGTGGGTGCTGCTGCGCTGGCGCTGCTGTAATAGAATTAGAATAGAGAGAGGATATGCCCGTATCTTACGAATCGCGGGCAGGACCAGGCGACACGCAGAGATACGAGGCCGGCGTGTTGCGGATAAGCAGGCCAACCAGGCCAGCCAAGGAGGGCTGAACAGGAAAACGCACGACGCGACACGAGAGACCGGCGTTGGCTTCTTCTTGGCGTCTTGCTTGCTCATGATACCCGCTGGATTTTCAAGATTTGACAAACGTCTCGTTCCCCGTTTTTTCGCAACTCGTGGCCTCGACTGTGGCCTTGTTCCCACGGCCCTCGTCTCGCCAATCTGCTGCTTGTGCATTTGTGCATTCCACTTGTCTCCTGGCTGGCTGCCCATTCCTTCCCCATCCGCCCGCCCTCCTCGCCGACCAGTGAATTAGCCGATGATGACCTATCAAGTTACGCCCGTAGTCGTGCGCCATTACTACCATGTACGAATGTGTACGGGTGTGTACGAGCGTGTACGAGTAGACGNGGGGGGGGCGGGGGGGGGGCTTGTACTTTGTACCGAGGACACGCTACTCGGAGCAGAATACAGACGACACTCGTCCACGGCCTGCGGAAGCTTCCAGACGAGATGCGACCGAGAACAAGGACAAGGGGGACGCCATCCTGGAAAATGCAACGCTGGTCGTCTCTTGTGATGACGCCTCGGCCGCCCGCTTGCGCGGTGAACATGCCATAATCTCCAGCGGACCTGGGGAGACGAATCGTGCAGAGCGCAAATCCTTGCCATCCTGAATGGCGTCACGGTCGCGACGCCCGCTCGGCGGACCGC
Source organism: Harringtonia aguacate (assembly GCA_014183095.1). NCBI lineage: Eukaryota > Fungi > Ascomycota > Sordariomycetes > Ophiostomatales > Ophiostomataceae > Harringtonia > Harringtonia aguacate. The sequence continues at coordinate 181,818 of JACCPH010000046.1, read as the reverse complement.
TCGGCCAGCCCAGCGAGAGCAGGGGGGGAGGGGGGGGGCGCGGGCATCAACAGCGCACGCAGGGCGCCAACGGCCGCGGGTGGCCCCCAACACAAAGACGAAGGAACGACAGCCTGAGAGATACGAGAGATACGAGTAGAGATACAAATGCTTCTCCAGCTCGGACTGTCCTACCCGCCGCCAGGGTGACTGCCCTGCCGGTGCTGTGTGCGCGCCGTCGTTTTGAGTGGCTGCAGTAGCGGCAGACATGTGCCGAGCAACCAGAACGATGGGGGGGGAAGGCGAGTTGAAAAAGTACGTTTGGCGTCTACGAGTACGAGTAGCATTACGAGTAGCATTACGAGCACTCGCCGCACATACAAATAATGCCGTCTTGTCTCGTACGCATACACACCTTCCACGCGCTCCCCCTCCTTCCCGTCTGGACCGTTGACGCCCAGGATGGCACCTTTTAATCAGGAAGGAACCAGCGTCGTGGAACCGCCTCCCACCCCGCGCTCCTCTCTCCTCCTGCCTAGCTGGTTGCGGCCATGGTCATGATGACACAAAAGAGGAAACGGACGGAAAGGAAAACACGACCCAAGGATTGTGGAGGAGAGAGAGGAGGGAGCTAGCCAACGGGGCAGGGGCGAGTGGTGCGAGCGCAGGGTGGGCTGATGTTTGCTGATGGACCCCGCTGTGGAAGGCGCGGGTGAGAAGAAAGTGACTATCCTTTAACCTTTTAGCTCCCCCCTCCATGCCTATGCTGCCATCGGGCGGTCAAGCGCCGCCTGCACTGCACTGGGTGCTCGCCGTCTCACAAAGAGCGAAAAGCAGAAAAGCAGGCTAAGCAAGGTCCCCGCCCCTCTCTCGCTGCCCCAAAAACCTGCGACTCGCCCGCCGCCGCCAATGAGCGGGCACATGTCGCAACACGGCCCAGAGCGACGACGAAATCAGACCACATCAGCCGATCCGGGCCAAAATCGAATGAACGCCGCGACGTGACAAAACCGCCGCCTCGTACGCTCTTTTCCCGCCCGTCACCGCCCTGCGCTGGCCCTCGCATGCCCTTGGCGTGCCCTTCGCATGGCCCTCGCATGCCGGTCGTCCCTGCTCGCCCCCCGTCCATGTCCATTGCTGTTTCTCCATTTGGACGTCTGCACTGGCTCTCGTACGACGCCGACGCCTCTAGCCGGGGCTGTCCTGTCTCTCTCTCTTCCTTTCTGACTCGTATGGCCCGTATTTCTTTGGTGTCCTCTCGGGTCCCTTTCGGGTCCCATTCTGGTCCCTATTTGGCCCGTCTGGCTGCCTTTTGGGAGAGGGCATTGCTGCTCGCACTACAGATTTTGCTCGTTTTTCACGCACTCTTTCCCGCCCTCTAGATTGATTGACCTGCAACACCTTGTAGCCGCTGCCCCCCTCTGCACCCTGCACTCCTGCACCTGCACCTGCACTCCTGCGCGCCTGCATTCGTATTTGTAGCCGTATCTCTCAGCTGCCACCAACGCGACCGGGCACCAAAATCGACCAGCAACACCCCGGCACAAAAAAGTGTCCCAAAACGGCAGGGCGACAAAGCACAAAGCGACCGAGAAAAAAAAAAACGCCTGGCCAGACCAAGCAGACCGAGACCAGGTGCTCCTGTGTGTGTGTGTGTGTGTGTGTGTGTGTGCGTGCGTGTGGTGAGCCCATGATCTGCGAGACGCTCGCGTGTGTCTGCAGTATTACACATAAAGGATAGATCGGTCCCTTTTCCCCATCGCACCGTCGCCTCTCACGCCTTCCATTTTCTGCCGTTTGGCGCTGTCTTTCCTCCCTAGTCATCCTCTTTTCTTTTCTTTTTTTTTTCTCCCCCCGGCTTCGCTGTCTGCCGTCCTTGCTGCTCCTTGCTGCTCTCCTGTCTACGCTGCCATTTCCGGTCGGCCAGACCTTTGTTCCCGTTTCACCTCCTCTCTCGCATCCTCCCCTCCGTCAGCTCCAGTTCCACCGAACCCATCCCCTTGTTTCTCGTTGGTCTGTGCAGTCCTGGCATTCCATTCGTCACCGCTGGGTCCTCCCTCCATCGTGACAAAGCTTCATTGAATCCTCAGCTTTCTTCTGTAACCCATCTTCCTCGACCGTCCTCTCCTCAACACACACCCCCCCTCCTTCTCTCCTCGCGCTCTTCCCTCCTCCTTCGGCTGCCATCCCACTCTCGCACCCACTTTCGATTGACATAACTGCTCCGCTGTTCCGACACTTGCGCCGCCGTCCATCCCAGCCGGTTTCTCCCTTTTTGGTGCCGCTTTTTCCTTCCCTTCGCCGCTGTCGCCGTTGCGACTGTCCGCAGTTTTTTTTTTTTTTAATTCCCCCCACACGTCTTCTGAGCCGCCTCGTCGACATCGGCCAGCTCGCCATACGCCCCTTTGCTGCGACGGCCACACAGCACCGACGACAGCACAGCCGCACCGAGGGAGGACGCGCTCTGGATATCTAGAAAGCTGGCGCCCGGTCGAGCTCAGCCGCCAGCTATGGCACCTGCCGTCCTGGAAAACGGGGGAGACGACAAGAGTGCCGACGTCGCCATGGATGGCGGAACGAGCGTCGCCGCCTCCATGACGGCCGAGAGCTGCGTCGACCCCCTCACCATGCTCCGGAGCATGCCTGAGGCCCCCGAGGTCTGCCAGGTCTGCATTGTCGGCGCCGGTCCCGCCGGCATGATGACCGCCGCCAACCTGGCCCGCTTCGGCATCAAAGTCTCTGTCGTCGACGATCGCGCAGATCCTACGCCCGTTGGCAGGTGAGGTTTATTCTGCTTGTCTTTTGCTTTCTCTCTTGGCACTGTCTCTCCCTCTCTCTCTCGCCCATCTCCCTCCCTCCTCGCAATTGGCTCCTCTCCTTCTACAACAGGCGGAAGCCTGGGTGACGCTGTCAAAGGCGTCGTGACGCACAGGGGCTGACGGTGTTTTTCGCAGGGCCGATGGATTGCAGCCCAAGACCATCGAGACATTCCGGCAGATGCGTCTGGCCGATCCGCTCCTCCAGCGCGGCGTCCGCGTCTATGATATTGCCTTTTGGCGCGGCACCCCGGAGGAGCAGCTGCACCGTCTTGGCCGCGAAATCCACTATCCGCCCGTCATCGACGTCCTCGACCCCTACATCCTGCTGGTCCACCAGGGCATGGTCGAGAACCTGTTCCTCGAGGACCTCAAGAAGCGTGGCATGGACGTCCGCCGCAACACCGCCTTTGAGTCCTACAGCGTCTGTGACACCAAGACCGGCACCGGTCCCCTCCAGATCAACTGTCGGGCCAACGTGACCCAGGACCGTCGAACCGTCCTGACACAGTACTTGGTTGGATGTCAGTTCAAGTTTCCCCGTCCCCGTGTTTCTTGTTCTATTTTTATCTCTGTTTCAACTGCCGCCCCCCCATACTGACAGCGTCTCAGGTGACGGTGCCCACTCCAAGGTCCGCAAGAGCATCCCCGAGGCCAAGCCTGTCGGCATGTCCCAGCCTGCCGTGTGGGGCGTCCTCGACGGCGAGCTCGACACCGACTTTCCCGACATCTGGTCCAAGACCCTGGTCTACCAGCAAGAGATTGGCTCCATACTCATTGTTCCGCGCGAGCGCAACATGACCCGCTTATACATTGAGCTGAAGAGCGGCCCGCGTGCCGACCGCCGCGAGCTGGGCCAGGAGTTTGTCATGCAGCGCGCGCAGGAGATCATGGCCCCGTTCCGCGTCCGCTGGCGGTACATTGAGTGGTTCGGCCGCTACCAGATCGGCCAGCGCGTCGCCAGCCGCTTCTGCGACAACCACCTGCGCGCCTTTTTGGCCGGCGACGCCAGCCACACCCACTCGCCCAAGTCGGCCCAGGGCATGAACACGTCCATGCACGACGGCTGGAACCTCGCCTGGAAGCTCAACCTGGCCGTGCGCGGCCTGGCCAAGCCTGCCCTGCTGGAGAGCTACGAGCACGAGCGGCGTAAAATTGCTCTAGACCTCGTTAATTTCGACTACGAGCACGCCAATCAGATTGCTGGTGGTGACGCAGTGGCCCTGGCCGAGAACTTCAAGACAAATGTCCGCTTCATCTCGGGCATCGGCGCCGAGTACGCTGAAAACCCACTGAACATGGTCAAGGCCGCTTCTTGGGTTATGGGCGAGGCCAAGCCCGGCTGTCTGCTGCCGCCTGCCAAGGTGTCGCGCTACATCGACTCGAACCCCGTCGATGTGCAGCTCGACATTCCCATGCTGGGCCAGTTCCGCATCTACCTGCTCATGTGGGACGTGCACCAGTCGCGCGTCTTCCTCGACACGTTCTGCGAGGCCATTGCCGCCGCCGACTCGCTCGTCAACCGGCTGTCGGCTGCCGCTAAGATCTCGTACGGACTGCAGCCTCGCTTCCCGGCGCCCGAGGACATTTACATTCGCCCTGAGCGCTACACCTCTGTCAGCCATCTGTTTACCTTTGCTCTGATTAGTAGGTTCTCCCTGTTTTGGCCCTTGTCCACATACCCGTGCACAACGATGCTAACCCCCACAGCTACCATGCCCAAGAGCGAAATCGAGATCGCCGATCTCCCGCCGCTGCTGCAGGACAGCCGCTGGACGTTCTACCTCGATGACGTGCCCGAGCTGGACACTCGCGGTGCGCTGTGCACGAACAAGTGGCTGGGCAGCCTCGGCCCCGGCGAGGTCGCCATCCTCAACGTGCGCCCCGACGGCTACGTCGGTTCCATTGGCCGCTGGGACTCCAGCATTGACGAATCCGGCATCGAGGCGGCCCGCTGGCTTGACAGCTACTACGACCGGTTCTTGCAGATTCCCAGTTGAGGGATGCCGCAGAGCTTGACGACCATTGGGATGTGGGATATGTATAAACACACGCACACACACGAATCTAATCGATTTCCGCATGCGGGAGTAAGAGAATGCTGCTCAGTGAGGCCTCGTGGGCTTTGTCGTTATCTGGAAATACCTACAACAAAACGGGCAAAAAGAGACAAAAAAAATAGTGGACGGGGATCGGCTCACGCCACGCCTTATTGGTGCCCTCCAGCGTTTGGTGGAAGCGAAGCGAAGGGAAGCGAAGGGAAGCGGGCGAGGAGGAAGTGAACACGGCCCTGGAGAAGGACCAGGCAAAGATGAAGAGGAAGGCACGAGAGCATCTTCTGGAGGACATCTGGTAACTTGACGAAGCACGGCGTCAGGAGTGCGGTTTTTGCACGATTGTTTTTTCTTGTCTTTAATTATTTTTGCTATCACACGTATTTTCGGTGTGCACACGACCGCCGCTCGCGTTTCCTTCGCGTTTCCTTTGTATTGTACCTGTGGCAGACAAAATTCGTTCAACACAAATAAACAAGTTTAAACCCCCGATAAAATGAGGAGAGATGGAGAGATGGAGGCACACAGAAACAGACAAAGACAGAAACAAAGAGACTGAGACTGAGAGGCTGAGAGACTGAGAGACTGATGTAGATAAATAACAATGCCGCCGTACTCGTTACTCATAAAACCAGACAGGAAGGAGCTGTCAGACATTAGTTGTTCCTTCCTGACCAGCCATGTCGGCATATCCCATTCAGACGTGACGCATCCAATATTCCTTTTCCCTTTTTTTTTTTTTTCCTTTTTCTTTTTTTCCTTTTCTCTCGCTTCTCCGTCTTTTTGAACTTGCTATGCTCGTCCGCCACGCCATAAAAAAATAAAAATAAAAAAATAAAAATAAAAACAGCGACACCCACAACTTGCATATCAAAACGACACAATCGTGATCGCCCCCCGCTTGTCCTGCCCCACGATCCACCGCTCGTCGCCGGCCAGCAGGGCCACCATGGAACGAAACCTACCGTCCCACACGAAGCCGCCCATGAGCAGGTCCCAGAGGCGCTGGTCCAGATAGACGGACGAGAACGGCGGCGGCGGCGCCGTCGTGGCCGCCGGGCTGCCGGCGGACGCGGCCTGCGGACTGCGCGGCGGGTACAGGCTCTGCTTCTTCTGCCGGGTCCGCCAGGTCCCGCGCTCTTCGCAGTCCGCTATGGTCGTCTGGCACACGCCGTGGACGAGCTCCACCGAGAGGGACGGGGAGAGGTAGTTGGTCCACGTCCGGCTCGAGGGCAGGCTGCGCGCCGCAAAGCGCACGCCGGCCGGCGCGTCGACTACGTCGGCTAGCGTCATCAGCGGGAACTTTTCGTGGCGCCAGCACGGCGGCAAAAACGCCGGCGACACCAGGCGGCTGCTCTCGGCAAAGCCGCCATCCCCTCCTGCCACCGCGGGGCTGTTGCGGAGAAACTCATCGCGGTGGTCCCAGCGCATGCACGTCGTCGTCCTCGTCGCCGGCGGCGGTGGTGGCGGCACCAGGAGAGGAGGCAGCGCAAATGATCGCAGCGTCAGTTGTGCCAGCGGCACGGCGCCAGACGGCCACACGCCGAACGGACCGGAATGGGCCAGCGACGGGCCCTGCACATCCGGCTGCACCACCCTGGTCCAGTGCCATGCCTGGCACGCGTGCTCACACTGCGGCCCCTCGCAGCCGCTGGCCCAGAACGGGCCGTATGGCGGGTGAAATTCTGACGACTCGCCCTCGCCCTCGCCCTCGCTCGCGCCCCTGTCCCTGTCCCTGTCCAGAAGCAGGCGCCCGCCACCGGGGTCGTATGGGATCACGGGGATCGCTGTGGCACGGACGGGATGGTACGACACTGTGAGCGAGTTCACGCCCTCGGCACCGTCGCGACTCTCTTCCAGGACATATACGTTGTGCTCATCGAGAGCCAGGCCCCGCAGAAAGCCTTCGAAGCCTTGCACGAGGCGGTAGAACTGAAGGCCGCGCTTGTCGACGTGAAAGACCGGCCGCGAATCGGCCAGGTGGCTGGGTGTCACCGTCGATCGCACAGGGAACTGCCCTGGTCGTATATCAAAAATGTGCAGCTGCTCGTCGGTTTGTTGGTTCAGACACATCCACGAATAGACGGCATAATGTGTTGCTGTATGGGCGGTAAAGTACCGGAAAGCGTTTCCCAAGGGCAAGACGTCGCCCGAGATCTCCAGTGTGCCCCGGGCCGTCATGTCCCAGTCTCCGGACGGGAGCTGCCGCCTCACGTCGAGCATCGTGGCATAATGGACGGCTCCCTCATCAAGGCGGGTGTGATGAACGGCAGCTCCGCCGGCCGGTTTGGCCCATTCGAGAACCAGCACGCCGTGGGCGAGGCGTACACGGCGCATGATGCGGCCGGCGACGTTGAACGGCACAACAGAGGTGGTGCCCGAGACCAGGTCGCGGATGCGGTAGGGAAAGCAACGTTCGGATCGGGGCGGCAACGGGCCCTCTGCGTCGTTGCATGGTGCCTCCGCCCCGGGCAGGATGACGGGTGACACCACCGGATAGATCAGCAGGGCATCCTCGGAGCTGTATGTCCACTCCGCCTCCCAGGACAGCAGGGTATCCCCCGAGCCCCTCGGCCCACAGTATCGGTCCCATGGCCGAACGCCGCGAAAGACATACGGGCTAAACTGCGAGCTCTGCATCGAAGACATGTAACTGCAGACAAGGTCACGTTAGCTACCAGGAGGAAGAAAAGAAGAGCAGAAAAAGAAAAGCAGAAAAAGAAGAGAAGAAAAAGAGAAAAGAAGAAAAGAAGAACAAGAGAAAAAGGAAGAAAGAGGACAAAAGCACGGCGCGTGTCTGCCGTACCTGTGGATCTTCTCGACATGACCCGGCCTGCCCATGCAGAGATTGTAGTAGCGGCGGGCTACCGCAGCGAAGGCCGCACCCCAGTCGGTCTCGTGGACTGACGTGCAGTCGGTCGCCTGCCGAATCTCACGGCAGCAGGGGAAATGGATCCTGAGCAGATTCCGACACGTGGAAGGAGAGGAGAAGGCAGCCTGCCATCGCTTGCTGACCCGTCGACAAAGGACGATGTCACCTGGTGGGAGAAGGCAGACCACGGCGAAAAACAGCTCCGGTGACAGGCTGGCGAGCGGCATGGTCGTCGGCTGTGCGAGTGGATCATGACGTTCAGCGGAGAGGGTGAGGCGACGAATGCTTCACGAGGGGCCTGCGTTGTGGACTGCCTTCCTGAGCTGGCCAGCTTCAGCTCTCACGCGCACATGCTGCCGCACATCTGGAAGCTGCGGAGGAGGGGCCTCACGTATGCACGTACCAAGCATAGCGATAAGAGATATGCGGCAAGCCGAAATGGAGCGCACTCTAGATCTCTCAGATCTGCCCGTACCAGCGTATGGCATGCAACCCGATCCGCCATTGGGCGAGCCGTCTCAAGTCGCGGGACCGACCCGTCATATTTGTCAAAATTCTCTTTATCTACGAGTACGAGTACGAGGGCGTCTTCGGGATGGGCAGTGGGCCAGCATGAGCGGGCGCGTATTGACTTGATACGGGTGCTCTGCAGGATGGACTGCTGCCTGGTGCCCAACAAAGAAGCTACGTTCCGTTCGCCGACAAGGACGGCTGCCGCTTCTGTCCGACTGCGAGATCAAACAAAGGCAGCATCAATGCTTCCGATTGCGGTCGTCTGGTCTGCGGCTGTGCCTGGTTGTTTCACTAATATTGCCCTTCCGAGATCAGTCCGCTACCCCAACAAACGCCTGGGAACGCTTTTTAGCTGCTTACGACGACTTCAAGAGCTGTATCTTGGACCAGCACCGGGTCATCTCTGGGCCGTCGCTGGTCGTTTTGCGTCATCGGGTCGCCTGGCGAATAGCAGACGAGGCTGCCTAGGCAATCTCCCAAGCTCTTACTGGCTGCGCCGCAGTCTGTAGGGCATCTTATCTGGGTGGGAAAATGCTCAGCCGCCCTCGGAAACAGCAGCAGCAGGGGTTCGAAAGCCAAGAAAGGCACCCAACGAAAATGGAAAAAGAAAAAAAAAATTAAGACAAAAAATAAGACAAAAAAAAATTCAACACCCGTCGCAAATTCGACACACGGCTCGCCTATCACTGATAAGGTGTAGACTGTGTGCTAGGCGAGGAGCTAAACCAAATGATGGCCAGACCCAAAGGGGCGAAGCAATGGTACATAATGTCCTGCGACATACTACTGCTCCGCTGTGCGCGCATGAGGGGCATTTTGGCCGTAGCTGCCCAAGAAGACCTGGTCAGGAAGGAGCGAAAGCCAACAATGTGAGTCGTCAAAAGCAAGTATTTGTAAGTTGCTCGTGCCGCTCTTTGGTCGCCCCTGCAGGGTTTCCGTCGCGATAGCCGTTCTCGCTATCCCCTTTGAAGAATTTCTGTTACAACACCCAACAAAAACACCGAAATAATCCGCATGTACAACCTCCCGTCGGGTCTACCCACCACACATATAACTAGTCACTTCCTCCCTCTCTGCTCTTTCTTCTCCCTTGTGTCCACCGCCCGACCTCACACGCCTGTCTCCGTGCCCCTCTCTGTCTTCGTCTCAACTGCTGGTGGTTCCTCTTGTACGGCATCTTGCAAGCAATCCTTGATCTCTGCGAGCTAGACAAAGGTGTGTTGCTGTGTTGCTGTGCTGTTGCTGTGTGATTGTGCTGTTTCGTCCCTGCCGCTTTAAGGCGGCGGCGGGGGACCACTCTACGGCTTCCGGTTGGTCAATGGCTTGCCACCTTGGCGGGCGGTCCATCTCAATGTGCCCCTCCTCCAATAGGCTAAGACCTAGGACCGCCGACAGTCCCTATAAAACGGCGGTGAACACGCTGGGCGCGCTGCTGCCCGTATCCCGGCGAGAGGGACAGATTGGAAGAAAAAAAAAAGGGAAAAATCAAAAGAGGAAAGCACTGACAGACCCTTAGACCCTACCACTTGACCCTCCTCGACGCCCTCTTGCCTTGCCTCCGCACCCAATTCTTTCCCCTCCTCATCTCGACCCTGCTCAGCTTTTGCTTCACGTCTGGCACCCCTCTACCCCGCCACGCTTTCCACCTGATCTCGTCCACCATGGCTGCCCGCCCGCAGAACATTGGCATCAAGGCCATTGAGCTTTACTTCCCGCACAAGGTTCGTTTTTGTCTGCACTGCGTTGTGTTCTAGCTTTGTCTTGTCGCGTGTGCTCGCGTACCCTTGCCCGCGCACCCTTGCCCTGTGCATTCTCCCCCCCCCGCCGGTGCTGTGCAGCATCAGCAGGCATTGTCTCGTGGTTGTCCCCTGTCGCGTCTTCATTCTGCGTTTGGACCCCGCCACACGGGTCTGTCTGACCTGAGCTGCCCCGCTGACGGTCTACCACCTCTGCAGTGCGTCGAGCAGTCGGAGCTCGAAAAGTTCGATGGCGCCAGCACGGGCAAGTACACGATCGGCCTCGGCCAGACCAAGATGAGCTTCTGCGACGACCGGGAGGGTAAGAGCGCAATTGCGCGTCCCATGGACCATTGATGCCCGACCCAAGACCAATCCCCCCCCTCTCGGCTGACCAGTGGGGCAGACATCTACTCGTTCGCCCTGACGGCGACCAAGAACCTTCTGACCAAGTACAAGATCGACCCCAAGTCGATTGGCCGTCTCGAGGTCGGCACCGAGACGATGCTGGACAAGTCCAAGTCGGTCAAGTCGGTGCTGATGCAGCTGTTTGGCGACAACACCAACATTGAGGGTGTGGACACGGTCAATGCCTGCTACGGCGGCACCAACGCCTTCTTCAACGCCGTCAACTGGATCGAGTCCAGCGGCTGGGACGGCCGCGACGCCATTGTGGTGGCGGGCGACATTGCGCTGTACGCCAAGGGCAACGCGCGCCCGACGGGCGGTGCGGGCGCGGTGGCCATGCTGGTGGGCCCCGACGCGCCGGTGGTGGCGGAGCCGGGCCTGCGCGGGTCGTACATGGAGCACGTGTACGACTTTTACAAGCCGGACCTGACGAGCGAGTACCCGTACGTGGACGGCCACTACTCGAACGACTGCTACACCAAGGCGCTCGACGGGGCGTACCGGGCCTACAACGCGCGCGAGGCGACGCTGCTGGCCCGCGCCAACGGCACCAACGGCCACGACAGCAGCGCGGAGGCGGCCAAGCCGTCGATCGACCGCTTCGACTTTATGGCGTTCCACGCGCCCAACTGCAAGCTGGTGGCCAAGTCGTACGGGCGGCTGCTGTACATGGACTACCTGAGCAACCCGACGGGCTCGGCCTTTGCCGAGGTGCCGCCGGAGCTGCGCGACATGCCGTACCAGCAGTCGCTGGGCGACCGGGTGCTCCAGAAGACGTTTATGGGCTTGACCAAGAAGCGCTTCCAGGAGCGCGTCAGCAGCGCGACGCAGGTGGCGACCAACTGCGGCAACATGTACTGCGCCAGCGTGTGGTCGGGCATGTGTAGCGTGCTCGCCTACAACGACTCGGCGGCGCTGCAGGGCAAGCGCATCGGGCTGTTCAGCTACGGCTCGGGCATGGCGGCCAGCTTCTGCTCGTTCCGCGTCAAGGGCAGCACCGAGGCTCTGGCCAAGGCGCTCGACATCCCGGCCCGTCTGGCTGCCCGCAAGGTGGTGCCGCCCGAGACCTACGACGCTGTAAGCTCTCCCCCGTCAACCTACGTCCCCACTGATTACTGGCTACTGATCACTGACCATTCCAGATGTGCGATCTCCGCAAGAAGGCGCACCTGCAGAAGAGCTACAAGCCGGAGGGCGACGTGGCGGACATTGCCAGCGGCGTGTACTATCTCGAGGAGATTGACGACATGTTCCGGCGCAAGTACGCGATCAAGGCATAGAGAGGCGGCGGTGTCAGTACGATTGTCGTGGCCAGCCTGTGCCGTCGCTTGCCGTCCGCCAGCCGTCAAAGAGCCGGCCTCGTCACGTCCTCGTCCCGCCGGATGGCCGTGTATTCGCGGCCGTTTCGGAGCATCCGTAGACAGCGGACTAGGCGTTGCTTGTTTTGATTGGTTGTTACATATCTGGCAGCAGTGATTTGGCAGCGTGCCATTGTCATCGTCATCCCATAGACGGCCCGTCCGGAGAAGGCACGGAGCATCCGATGTCAGTTTCTAGTTTAGGAGGGGGCCGATAGAGGTCTCGTAATTAAGCAGGCGGCCTAGATGGCATGCACATAGAGCATGTCTCGGTAGTCTCACAGCAGCTTCAACAATTTGCCCCAGTGCTGTTTTGTGTGTTTGTGTGTCTGTTTGTGTGTTTGTTTGTGTGTGTGTGTGTGTGTGTGTGTGTGTGCGTTTTTTGGTGGGGCAGGCACCAACGGCCCGTGCCCGCTCAGTGGTCGACAGCGTGTGTGCAAGTGCCCAGGTGTCCCCAAAACGCCACTAAACGGCCAAGTGCATCGGCCAATTCCGCGTCAGCCAAATCCGACCGACCATCCACGAGACCCTCCCACCCCCCTGCATCCCATCGGCGCGGTATCGACAAAACCTCCCTCCCTCGCCCTCCGAGCGGCGGTCGAGCTTGCTTCTCTACGTCAAAAGGTGTATGGCTCTGAGGGTGCGGGACATTGTGTTGGCGGGGGTGGTTGGCTTTGTGGCCTGGGGCTATGCCACGCACTGGTTTCCAGCGCTGCGGTTTGCGGGCCACGGCGTGCTGCTGGGGATGGTGGCGGCGGGCGCGGGGCTGGCGGCGCTGACGGTGGTGACGACACGGGGGCCGCTGTACTGGACCGGCGGCGATGTGGTGACGACAGAGCGGGCACGCATGACGGCGCTGCTGCGACAGCGGCGACGTGCGCCAGCGGCAGCGGTGGCGGCGGCGGGGCACTGGCAGCAGGAGCGGGCGGCGCTGCAGGCGCGGGCGGCGGGGTACGTGCCTCAGGCGCTGTACCCGGCGTCGCCGGCGGTGTCGGGGGCGCTGGACGAGCTGCTGGGGCTGGTGCAGCGGCAATATGTGCGGTCGTGGTACGGGTCGATTGGGCCGAGCGTGGTGTTTCCCAACGAGGTGGACGCGGCGATCCGGGTGGCGCTGGGGCGGCTGCGGGACCGGCTGCTGGCGGTGGACGACATGGTGGCGGTGCTGACGACGCGGGTGGTGCCGCGGCTGACGGCGCACTTTCGCGACTTTTACGCGGCGGAGCGGGCGGTGCGCGGGCGGCAGCTGAACCGGTCGGTGACCGAGTCGGACGAGCTGGACCGGGCGATTGCGAGCAAGTACCGCGAGACGGAAGGCGGGCTGCACCCGGCAGTACTGCCGCTGTCGTACTCGGAGACGAACACGCGCCGCGTCCAGCAGGCGTACCTGCGGCGGCTGGCGGGCGAGCGGCTGCTGCCGGCGCTGCTGCCGGCGTCTTTCTTGGCCAGCCGGCCGGTGGCGGCGCTGGTGCGCGAGATTGTGGCGTGCGCGGTGCTGCTGCCGGTGGTGCAGATGCTGGCCGACCCGGACACGTGGAACCAGCTCATGGAGAGCTACGGCCGCAGCGTGCTGCAGGACCGCTCCACTGTGCGGCGGCTGCGCGCCGCCCTCGACCAGCACGCCTCGCCGGTGCCGCGGTCTGGTGGTGGTGGTGGTGACCGCCGCCCGGCACCTTCTGCACCGCCGGCAACCTTCCCCCGCCTCGCCCCCGGCGACAGCGAGCGCCGCTTCGAGCGCTTTGTGCGCGCCATCCGCCGCGTCAACAACCTCTCGGACGCCCGGCGCTTCCGCAGCGAGGTGGCCAGCCAGCTCAAGCGCGACGCCCGGCGGACTAGTGAAGAGTCGCTGCCGGCACAGACACAGACACAGACACCAACACCAGCACCAGCACCAGCCCAGCCACCCCCCGACCAGGACCAGACATACCTGCGCCGCCTCGAGATGGGCAAGCGGCTGCTCGACCAAAAGGTGCAGCACCTGGCGGCGGCCAGCAGCGACAGCCGGCGCAATCTCGCGCGCAGCAGCCTGTCTACGGCCAGCGGCAGCGGCCCGGCGGGCGGTGGCAGTGCTGCTGCTGGAGTGGGCGGCGGAGGAGGAGGAGGAGGAGGTGGTGGTGGCGGCGGCGGCGACTCGGACGGCGGCCTAGTCGGTGGAGGAGGCAACAACAACAACGGTGGCGGCGCCGGCGGGACCGCACAGACGACGACACCGCCGCCGCCCGTATCCCGACTGGAGACGGCCGACCTGGGCGAGCTGCTGCGCGACGCCGCCGGCCTGTCCTATTTCATGGAGTACATGGACCGCCAGAAGATGCTGTCTCTGGTGCAGTTCTGGCTGGTCGTCGACGGCTTCCGCAATCCGCTGGAAGAGGAGGAGGAGGAGGAGGAAGATGAGGATGACGACGACGACGGCGGTGGCGACTCGGCAGGCCAGCCCCCGTCGACTGTGGCCCCCGCCTGGACCGAATCCGACCGCCTCGACCTCGCCCAGATCGACCAGGCCTACCTCGCGCGGCCCGAGCTGCACGTGCCCGACCGCGCACGCCGCGTGGTGCGGGCGTTCCTCGAGGCGGGCGGCCGCGCCACGCCCGCGCAGTACGACCGGGCGCGGCGGGCGATCCTGCGCAGTCAGACGCGCGTGCTCGAGGAGATGAAGGCGCGCTACTTTCAGGGGTTCAAAAAGTCGGACCTCTTCTACAAGTGCCTGGCGGCCGAGGAGGCGTCGCAGAAGAACATGGCAGCAGCAGCAGCGGCAGCGGCAGCGGCAGCGACAGCAAACATGAGCAGCAGCTGGACAGAGGAGCGGGAGCCGGAGGTGCGAGATCGAGGGCGAGAACGAGAACGAGAACGAGAACGAGAACGAACACAGACACAAACACAAGAAAAAGCACCCTCCCGGCTGAACGTGGCCAGCCGCCTCATCCCCAAGCTGTCGGGCCGGCGCTCGGGGTCGGCCTCGGACCTGCGGGCGCCGCCCATGGCCGCCGTCAACGGCAACGGCGTGGCGGCTGGCGAGACGCTGTTTCCGGCGCGGCGGTCGCTGGACGAGCGGGCGCCGTCGCCGCTGTTTGGCGACGACGACAACTTTTTGACGGGCACCAGCCCCAACAACACGACAAAGAGCGAGCGCGATCTGGCCGACTCGGTCCAGAGCCTCGACTCGGAGCCGCCGCTGCCGCCGCCACCGCACGACGGCGACAACCAAGAGCCCGACACCAAGGTGGTCCAGGCAGTAGAGGCGGCCCTGACCAACATTATGGAGGACAGCCGGCCGACGACGGCCGAGGACCTGCGGGTGTCGCTCTTTGGCAGCGACGACGGCACCGCCCACAGCCTCTTTGGCGACAACGGGTCGACGGCGAGCCCGCGGGGCTCGGTCGACATTCAGCGCAGCAGCACGCCGGCGGTGGCACATCCGACGACGACGACGACGACACCGCAGACCACCACACTCCAGACACACGCCCACACAGAAAAGCCCAGCCTGGCGTCTCTAGGACTCGTCAGCGCGGCGTCGCGCATCGGCGTGTTTGAGGACGACGACCTGTTTGGCGACGAGGACCGGTACCTGTCGGAAGGGGAGGAGGAGGGGGAGGACGACGTGGAGGACGGGGGCGACTTTCGCGACCGGGACGGCGACGACGACGACGGCGTGCACGGGGCGGCGCCCGGCGACCTGGGGCTGGCCGAGGCCATCACGGCGCTGACCGACGACATTGAGCGGCTGGCGGCACAGGAGGCCGTGGTGGACTCGCTGCTGCGCAAGGCGGAGCTGACCAACAACACGGCGGAGCTGCGGATCCTGCGCAAGAGCCAGGCCAGCCTGCAGCGCGAGCTGCGGCGCAAGGCGCTGCAGCGTCAGCAGTACGTGGTGCAGGAGAGCGACACGAGCCTGTATGGGCGGTCGGAGGTGCGGCTGACGGGGGTGGAGGTGGGCCGGGAGCGAGACCGGGACCGGGACCGGGGAGACGGCGGGGGCCACAGCGACAAGGAATACGCCCTCTACGTCATCGAGGTCCGCCGCAACGCCGGCGAGACGCTGCCGGCGGCCGCCTGGGTCATCTCGCGCCGCTACAGCGAGTTCTGGGCCCTGCACCAGCGCCTGCGCGCCCGCTACCCCTCGGTGCGCGCCCTCGCCTTCCCGCGGCGCCGCGTCATGCTCAAGCTGCAGAGCGACTTTCTGCAGAAGCGCCGCGCCGCCCTCGAGCGCTACCTCCGGGCTCTGCTGCTGCTGCCAGACGTGTGCCGCAGCCGCGACCTGCGCGCATTTCTGTCGCAGCGCGTCATTGGGGGACCGGCGTCTCCGAGAATGGGCCCCGGGGGTGGTGGCACCTCCTCGGGCAACCACGCCTCCGACGTCATCTCACGTCTCTACGACTCGGTCGCCGACGGCATGGAAGACCTGCTCGGCAACATTCCCGTGCTGGACCAGCTGCAGCTGGCGGGGCAGAACCTCATTGCCGCGGCCACGAGCCAGCTGCAGGGGGATGGAGGCAACCGTGCAGCGCCGGCAACGGCCGACCGCGAGACCATGTCGTCGTCAGCACCACCAGTGGACGCGGCCGAGGCGGCCGAGCTGGCCGCCTTTGAGGAAGCAGCCACGGCCACTCCTGAAGCCACTCCTGAAACCACCACCACCCCCCCCGAACAGCCCTTTGTCAAGCCCATCTGCGACCTCTTCCTCGAAGTCTTTGAGCTGCACCGCGGCAACAACTGGCTGCGCGGCCGCGCCGTCGTCGTCGTCCTCCACCAGCTGCTCGGCACCACCATCGAGCGCAAGGTCCGCGAGGCCGTCCGCCTCTACGCCCAGGACGACGCCGCCCTGCTGCGCTACCTCGCCCTCGTCCACGGCACCCTCGCCGCCACCGACCGCGTCCCCCGCTCCTCCGCCCAGAAAGCCCACACCCGCGCCGAGGCCGGCCTCATGCTGGCCACCCTCGTCCCCGACCTCGCCGGCAGCGTCGTCGGCCATCTCAACGCCCAGGCCGCCAGCCGGCGCATCTTTGCCACGCTCAACAACGGGCGGCTGAAGTGAGTGTCCTTGTTCGTCCTTACTTCCATCCCTCGCTAACTCCTAACCCAGTGCCCACCTGGCGTTCACCGTCCTCGACGAAGTGGTGGATATTCTGTTCGGGGAGGCTGCATAGCACGGCGTTTGGCGGTGGACCGGTCGTACGCGTATACCATTTGGTTGTTTTTTTGTTCCTTTTCTTCTTTTCTTTCGCTGTCTGCTCTTCGTGGTTGTCACTTGTATTCCGCTGTTGTTCCGCTGTTGTTCTGTTAATCCACTGTTAATTCCCTGTTATTTGTTATATTCCACTTCTGTCTCGCGACGCCATTTTTTCCTGTCTCTGCTTCGCAATGCATCTTCCACTTTTTGCGCACTTTGTCGCGACATGCACTTTGGACCCCAATCGGATCTTTTTATGTATACGTGTCGTGCTCTCAGTCTTTTTTGCAAAAGACAGCCGCACTCGCGCCGTCGCCCGAGGCGGAGCCTCTTCCGAGACCTGATCCAGACGCATCATCGCGCTAGGGGCTCATCAGCTTCCGAGACGCATTCTTCGTGTTGTGTTGCTGCTTGCTGGCTGCTGCTGTCCATTGCTGATGCTGGGTGCTATCCACCGCAGCCCACTTACGCCCGTCCAGTAGCGTCGAGGTGCCCACCCACGCTGCGGGTCCGCTTTTTCTCTGCCGTCCATGTCTGGGCGAATCAGCCAGCTGCCGCCCCGCAGGCAGCCTCGAATGTCTGCCTTCTGTATTGCAGCACTCGTAGCACTCGTAGCACACTCGCAGCACGCTCGCAGCACGCTCGCAGCACATGCTGGCCAATCTCTCTCGCCCGCCCCGTCTTTTGGGTGGCTGGCAGGGGGGGGGGGAGTGAGAGTGTGGCGACTCCACCGCCAGAGCTCTGCGTTTGTGTCCGCGTTTGTCCCTGGGTTTGTCTGCGTCTCCTCTTCTCTCCCTCTCTCTCTCCCTCTCTCTCCCCTACCAAAACAACCAGAGCCACGAAAATTAGCCCGCACAGCAGCCACATGCCGCCCTGGCTAGCCTGAACCCGCCGCCGTTGCAAAGGATCGCCGCGATCTGCTCACGCCCGCTGGCTGCCTTTTTTCTTCTTTTTTTTTCTTTGCCTACTCGTACTGCTTTCCCATTTTTTTTGTTCCATTTTTTTTTCCCATTTTCCATTTTCCCAACCCCCATCGCTCTTTGCAGAGAGAGCCTTCTTCTTCTGTCACATATAGATTGCCTGCCTGCCGCTCTTCCATCGGGCGTCCTTGGCTGACACCTTTTTTTCTTCCCCTCTGTAACTCTTTTGGTCTCCGCCACTCCCGCTGTATTTGTCTGCGTGTGTGGGCGTGTGTGTGTTTGCGTGTGCTCGAAACCGTTCTACTCTTCCCGTCCCTCCCCCATCTTCCCTGTCTCTCTCTCCTTCTCTCTCCCTCTCTCTCTCCCGCTCTCCCTCTCTCCTCCCCTCTCCCCCTCCACCTCCACCTCCTCCTCCTTTTGCTCGTAACCAACCGACTCTCCCCCGCCCACTCGCGTCCGCCGCACCAGCGCAGCCTTACCCTGCCGCTGGCGCCGGCCTTTTTTTTTCTTGGCCACCTCGTACTCGCCGAATTTCCCTCCCTTTATTTTTTTTAACCACCCCCCTCTCTCTCTCTTCTCTCTCTTCCCGTCACACCTGGTCTCGGATCGTGCCTTTTTTTTTTTTTTCGCTTCGCGCATCGCTCGTATTGCTCGCATTTGCTCGCATTGCCCGCATTGCTTGCTTTTTCTTGTTCTTCTTTTTCTTTGTTTCTTTTTCTTCTCTTTCTCTCGTCTTCTTTCGCCTGCCTAGCCGCCATGTCTACTACACCCGTGACCATCTCTACGCCGGCGCCGCCCACCCACACGCAAAACAACGAGGTCTCGGCTACGCGCCTCTACCTGGGAAACCTGCCGCGCAATGGTGTGTTGTCTTGTCTTTGTGTCCCTGTCTCTGTCTCTGTCTCTGTCTCTGTTCTTGGCCCTGTTGTCTCGCCTTTTCGGCAGTTTTGCCTTTGCCTTTGCCTTTTTTTTCAGCTCTTCAGCTCTTCAGCTCTTCAGCTCTTCAGCTCTTCAGCTCTCCAGCTCTCCAGCTCTCCGCTCTTCAGCTCTCCGCTCTTCCATCCGCGCTCCCGCTGACCCTCTCCCCAGCCACCAAAGCCGATGTCGAAAACCACTTCAGCAAGCATGGCACGGGCGAAATCCTGGAGATCAAACTCATGAACGGCTTCGGCTTCATCGAGTATCGTGATGCTCTCGACGCCCGTGACGTGGTGCCTGGTACGTTCTTTTCTTCGTTTTCTGCCGCTTCGCTATTTCGCCAACGTACGATCGCTAACGTCCAGCCTTCCGTATGTCTCGCCTCCGACTCCTCGACCCCCCCTCCCACCTCTCCCACCTCTCCCGCTAACCGTCAGATGGATCGACCTTTATGGGCGAGCGCCTCACCGTCCAGTTCGCCCGCGGCTCGCGCAACCGCACCGAACCCTACAACAACCAGGGCCGCGCCCCGCCGCGCCCGCGCCGCACAGCCCATCGCATGGCCATCGCAGGGCTCCCCAACGATACCAGCTGGCAGGTCGGTCTGACATGAATACCTCTTCTCTTTTCTGTGTTCCCCTCTTCTCTTCCCTTCTGTCGTGGAGGATCCCCGCCGCTTGGATTTTTGTCTTGTGCCTCCCCCTCCCAGCCAGACCCCTCCGGGACATCCACCAGCGTCCAGCGTCGCCTCGCTCTCGCAATGCAGCCGCGCATGGCTCGCCCGGTTTGGATGGTTCATGGCCAGGAGGCTAGGCTTGGCTCTCCGCGGGTCAGCCCTAGCCTCCTGCCCCAGCCCCAGTCCCAGTCCCAGTCCCAGTCCGAGTCCCAGTCCGAGTCCTGCTCTCTCCAAATCCCACCTCCTGTCCCATACTCTCCAGGTCCGACGGACGGCTGGCGGACTGGCAGTGGACTGCTGTTTCACAGTGTGGCTGGCTCTGGCTGGCTCTGGCTTCATGGCTTCAAACTCTTGTTGCGTTCTCCCTTCCACACACAGCTCTGGACGAGACTACCTCCTGGCTCGCCTCAGGACGTGGACGACTTCTCTGGCTGCTCTGCATTTCACCAGCGAGACCACGTCACCTTCCTGGACAACCAACTTACACGGAATCTGGATTTTTGCAGGACCTCAAAGACTTTGCTCGCCGCTCTGGATTGGACGTGGTCTTCTCCGAGACCAACCGGTCAGGTGACGGGTAAGTAGAGCGGCCTTGATAGTAGCCTTGACTCTGCGTGCACGCAAAGAAACCGCTGACCGTTCAGCACCGTCGAATTCGAGACAGCCCAGGATCTGGCCACGGCCATAGAGAAGCTCAACAATGCCGAGTTCAGGGGCAACGTCGTCACCTGCACCGCCAGCGTGAGTGACCTCCAGGATGGATCTGTCTCCCTTCACTCGGCTCATTCCCAGACGCACACCGACTTCCCTCGCGACCGCGGCCGCTCCCGCTCGCCCAACGGCCGCCGGCCCTACCCGCCGCCGCGCGACGACTACGACCGCCGAGGACCACCTCGCGGCTACAGCCCCCGCCACGACGGCGGCGGCGGCGGCGGCGGCTACCGCGACGCCTACCGCGACCGCATGTCGCCGCGCCGGGACTACTACGACGACCGCATGCGCTATCCTCCCTCGCCGCCGCGCCGCGGCCCCATGGAAGACTACCCGCCTCCACGCCGCTACGACGACCCTTACCGTCGCGAGTACCCCCCCAACGACCCCTACATGGGCCGAGGACCCTACGATCGGCCGCCGTCGTCGCGGGACTTTCCGCCCCGCGAAGCCGCATACCCGAGGGAGGGAGCCTACCCCCGCGAGTATGGTCGTCGCTACTGGTAAACCGTCACCGCTGGCGTTTCCTGTCTTTCTTTTTTTTTTTTTGTTCTCCTTTTCATCTTCCTTTTCTCTCCGTCTGTCCGTCTCTGTCCGTCCGTGACCTGACGGTGTAGAATTCCCGTCGAGAATCTAGAGCCTAGGACCTCTAGGACGTCTCGGACCTCGGACCTCTGGGACCTCTGGGACCTCTGGGACCGCTAGGACCGGTGGGACCTAGAAACCGGCTCGTCCAGAGACCGCCCTACGGACGAGCATCTCGCAGACTTTCGGGCGACCGTGTGATGGATGGGACGAGGACTTGGACTTCCGGACCGGCAAGGCGGCGTTGGGGACAACGTTATGTGTGGGTGCTCTGAATTCTTTTTGGACCGTATTGACCATTTTGGCCGTCTGGGCCGTCTTTCTCTCTCGCCCTTTCACCTGCATCTCATCTCGCCATTGGCTTCCTTTTTATCTCATCATATGTCTGGTGTTTTCTTTTTTTTTTCTTTGTTTGCTTTCGGTCTACTTGCACTGGACGGCCACGCGGCCCAAATACAACAACAGCCAGGGGACGCGCCGAGTCATCACAAGAAAAGCAGTGTGCGACGGGTTCATTGTAACGACGGGACGTATTGTTTTTTGTATGCCTTTTATGTTTTTTCATAATCTCCTTGTCTAATGAATCAACGAATATGCGCTCCTGTCTGCTGTTGGCACCATTTGTCACGGTCACGCTGCTGCTGCTCACGGCGAGGTGTACTTGTAGTTGTGCTTGGCCTGGGCCTCGGCGAGGAACGCAGCCACCTCCTCCTCGGCCTGGACGGCGGCGGGTCCGCCGGCGGCCAGGCGGGCCTCTTTGTTGTAGTCGGCGAGGGTGGTGGCCTGGGGGATGGCGAGGCCGCGGGCGGTGGCGGGGCGGGCGCGGCAGCGGTCGATCCAGCGGGCGACGTGGGGGAAGCGGGCCATGTCGATGCCGGCGAAGCCGAGCACCTGGGCCCAGCCGAGGATGGCCATGTCGACGATGGAGTAGCGGCCGCGGCCGGCGCCGGCGACGTAGTCGCGGGAGGAGTCAGGTCCGGCAGCCCCCCCAGTCGCCAGCCGGTGCTCGAGCACGCCGTACAGCCGCTCGGTCTCGCCGACGTAGCGCTGGGCGCCGTACATGTCGTGCTGCGACGCGCGGGCGGCGCGCAAAAAGTGGTTGGCCTGGCCCTGCATGGGGCCGAGGCCGCCGTGCTGCCAGGCGAGCCAGCTCTCGGCCACGGCCAGCTGGTCGGGCTCGGCGACCGGGTCAAAGCTGAAGAGGTGGTCGCGGTCGAAGCGCCGCACCAGGTAGTTTAGGATGGCGACGCCCTCAAAGACGGCGAGGCCGCCGCGGTCGTGGTCGACGATGACGGGGATGCGGCCGTTGGGGTTGAGGGCGGTGAACCAGGGCTCCTTTTGGATGTTTTGCGAAATGTCGATGCGCTGCCACGAGTAGGCCACGCCGTAGGCGGCGCGCAGCTCCTCGAGCAGGACGGAGATCTTGACGCCGTTGGGGGTTTCTGGTGTGGCAGTTGTTAGTAGGGGGACAACAGAAGTGGACGGACCACGCACCCATCGTCAGCAGCTCGATGCCGGACGTGGCCTTGAGGCCGGTGGGCCGCTCTTCCGCCATGGTAGAATGGTGTCGACAGGAGGGACGAAGCAAAGGCCGGCTGGTGCGGAGACGAGGTGTGCTGATGCGGGCAGAGACGGGCAGCGACAGCGGGGAGAGAACAGGGACGGCGGCTCCTCTTATACTTGACCTCACGGCTGAACACAGGGTGCGACGCAGTGCCGGTGCCTGCATGATCTACGTCGTTGTCTGGTATTATTACAATGCGATGTCGCTCGCGTCCTCTTGGATTTGTGCTGCCAGAGCGCCTTATTACCAATCACTAAGGAGCTCTCGGACTTTCTCCAAACGTTCATGCACCCGTTCTCGATTTCAAAGCATCAGGTCCCAGACCGAGTTGGGAACGGCTGATTAATATACCAGGCCAGCGGTCGGGTCTACACAACAGACATGGCAGCTGGCAGCAGCTGGCGCCGTCGGCTCGAAGCCGTCCAGGGCAGTGGGGCGCCTGCAGGGCTTGCCCGCGGGGAAGAGGGGGGCGTTAGCCAGGGCTGTGGGGAGAGCCAGGAGAGGCAATGGCAAGGGCGAGCGCGGGCAGGAGCGCGTGAAAGAGGGCAAGAGCGAAGGAGCAGAGGTCGAGACAAGAGTTGGAAAAAATAGGCAGAAGCAGACAGGAAGACACACAAGAAAACAGAATACGATAATTAACCACAGCTGTACGAACAGAGAGCACGAATGCTCAAAGAGCACGGCATCATGGGCTTGTCGAGATGGAAACAAATCAGTCGTGCCGTCACAGGCACAGCCATGGAAGGGGCGTCTAAAAGCCTTTGTGAATTCACATGCTCTCTCGGTCGCAGGGCGAATGCTGACTACAGTCCTGTGGCTGTCCTGTGACTGCTGTCCTGACTACTGTCCTGTGCAAGTTACAGCCGAGGGGAAATCGGTGGGGCTTCGGTTGGCGGCGGTAATATGTCTGCCGGACGCCCTTTTGCACCCCAGACCGAAGAACCCCAGACAGACAGCTGGACAGGCTGCAACCGAGGGTCGATTGGAGCTGCTGTGCTGCTGTCTAGCTTTTTGGTGTCGGCACCGAGCTCGGAGAACCCCACGATAAAAGAAGCAACACAGCTGAGCTGCTTCACCTGTCTTGTTTGCTCTGCTTTCTCCGTCTACGGTTTTCCAGTGAGACCCTCGTTGCTTGCCCCTCTCCTCTCGCCCTCCCACTCACAGCCATGTCCTCTGCCTCGCGCAGCCTCCGCATTGCCTCTCGCGCGCTGCGTCCGCAGGTTCGCGCCGTCGCCGCCTCGTCTGTGCTCCTGCGCTGTCGCCCAACTTTGACCGTGACCGGAGCATCGCCTCGCCAGCCCATCCTCAGCCGCCGCACCTACTCGTCGGCCCCGACACCCAAGCCGACCATGGCCTACGACAAGGAGGTCGACGACATTGCGTCGTACGTGGCCGACACGCCGATCGACTCGGCACTGGCGGTAAGACCCAGCATGTCATGATGCCAGTCTTCTACCGAACTGACCACCAGATCGACACGGCCCGCTGGATCCTCCTCGACACCATCGGCTGCGGCCTCGAGGCCCTGCGCTTCCCCGAGTGCGCCAAGATGCTGGGCCCCATCGTCGAGGGCACGGTGGTGCCCAACGGCACGCGCGTGCCCGGCACCCACTACGTGCTCGACCCCGTCAACGGCGCCTTCAACATTGGCGCCATCATCCGGTGGCTCGACTACAACGACTGTTGGCTGGCGGCGGAGTGGGGCCACCCGTCGGACAACCTGGGCGCCATCCTGGCCGTGGCCGACTGGATCAACCGCACCAACAAGAGCGGCACGGCCAAGCCGATCGCCGGCGGCCGCATCGTCACGGTGCGCGACGTGCTGGCCTACGCCACCAAGGCCCACGAGATCCAGGGCAACCTGGCCATCCTCAACTCGTTCAACAAGGTCGGCCTCGACCACGTGCTGCTCGTCAAGGTGGCCAGCGCCGCCGTCGTGGCCGACATGCTGGGGCTGGGCAAGGACGGCATCGCCGCCGCGGTCAGCCAGGCCTTTGTCGACGGCCAGAGCCTGCGCACGTACCGCCACGCGCCCAACACGATGAGCCGCAAGTCGTGGGCAGCCGGCGACGCCTGCCAGCGCGCCGTCAACCTGGCGCTGCGCGTGCAGGCGGGCGAGGCGGGCATCCCGACGGTGCTGACGGCCAAGACGTGGGGCTTCTACGACGTGCTGTTTGGGGGCAAGCCGTTTGCTTTTAACCGGCCGTACGGCAGCTACGTCATGGAGAACGTGCTGTTCAAGGTGTCGTACCCGGCCGAGTTCCACTCGCAGACGGCCGTCGAGGCGGCCGAGGCGATCCACGCGCAGCTGCAGGCGCGCGGCCAGTCGGCGGCCGACATTGCCAGCGTCGTGTGCCGCACGCACGAGGCCTGCATCCGCATCATTGACAAGCAGCACGCGCCGCTGACCAACTTTGCCGACCGCGACCACTGCGTGCAGTACATGGCCGCCGTCATGCTGACGTACGGCCGCCTCACCGCCGCCGACTACCTCGACGACTCGGAGGCGGCCACGAGCCCGGCCCTCGACGCCCTGCGCCAGAGCATCACCTGCGTCGAGGACCCCCAGTTCACCGCCGACTACCACGACCCGGCCAAGCGCACCATCAGCAACGCCCTGACCGTCACCCTCAAGGACGGCACCGTCCTGCCCGAGGTCGCCGTCGAGGCGCCCCTCGGCCACCCGCTGCGCCGCGAGGAGGCCAAGCCCGTCATCCTGGCCAAGTACAAGCGCCACCTCGAGCCGCACTTTGCGCCCGACCGCGTCGAGCAGCTGGTCCGCCTCAGCACCGACGCCGCCCAGGTCGACGCCCTGCCCGTCGACGAGTACCTCGACCTCTACGTAGTCGACAAGAGCAAGTTTGTCAAGGAGAACAAATAGGCGTCGGAGAACAATAGGGTATACGTCGATAGCAAGTTGTCAAGAACAAGGGTCGAAGTCGGATCGGCCGAAACAGATAAAAGTGATTAGCTACCTTGGAGTCAACAATGGATGCTGTCCGCGGTTGTCATGGACAGTTTGGAGACTGGAAACAATATCCCGTAGATTGGTGATGCCCAGCAACGAGTGACAATTCACGACCAGCCGAGTCCACTGCCATACGTCATATTAACCGAATCTGAACAGTCTGACGGCATGCCTTGAACGCCGAGCCATGCATTCGATGGCCCCCAATTTATATTACAATCACAACACCGCTTCCACTATCCATCCCCCACCTACTCGTCCTTGTTCGCGTCCAGGATCTCCCCCCCAAACAGCCCAAAGACGTTGTCCAGCCACCAGATCAGCTTCCAGTACAGGCTGGCCTTGTCCCAGTCGAACAGCCCGTCCTCCCGCCGCGGCACCTGGTTGCCGATGATGGTCCCCGTCAGCCGGTGCAGCAGCGGCACCTGCTTGAACAGCGACTTCATGGCCGACTCTCGCGGCAGCAGCGCCTGCTCGGGTGCCTTGAGCGTGGCCCGCCGCGCCGTCGGGATCCGCCGGCAGAACTCGTCGCTGGTGGTGGTGGTTGTAGTGGTTGTATGAGTGGCGGTCGCCTTGTCCTGCGACAGCTCGGTCATCTCGGCGTCTGCGTCTGGCTGCGGGCCAAACAGCCCCCACGATCCAGCGCCGCCGCCGCCGCCGGGCACGTTGCCGGCCGTGCGCCGGCGCGTGCTTCCGGCGAAGCCCATGCCCGACATGGTGGCGGTGGAGGACGTAGACGCCGTAGTGGTGGCGCCGGTGCCGTGAAACGCCCGCGCAAAGGCGTCTTCGTTGGTGACGGTGCCCGAGTCGACGGTGCGCGACGAGGGGGAGTGGCCGTTGACGGCACCTTCGTCGCCATCACCATCCGCATAGTGGTAGGCGCGCTCGTACTCGACCATGGCGTCCGGGTCCGGCACGGCGACGTCGTCGGCCGGCGGCAGGGGTACGCCGCGGAACGGCTCGGCCGACACGAGGTAGCCGAGGATGCTCTGGGGCGAGGCGTAGAGGGCGGCGTCGGCGGCGGCGGCCGACTCGAATGTCACCTTGACCCAGTGCTGCCCGTTGGCCGCGCGCGTCATCACCGCCTGCCGCTCTGCCGGCGTCAGCGCCGCCCGCCCGTTGGACGCCACCGTGGCCGCCGCCCGCGCCGCCGCGTCCCGCAGGCCCGACCGGTACCGCCGGCTGGCCACGGGCGGGTCGCGCGGGTAGTCCTCGCAGATCCGGCCGGCAATCTGCTCGTACCGCCGCACCGCCGCGTACTGGAAGTCGGCCGCCCGGTAGCCGCGCAGGATCACCTCGACCGGCTGGTTCTGGGGCCGCTGTTGGGGCGAGGGTGCCGGCTGTTTCTTGGCGTCCGATTGGGACTGGGACTGGGACTGGGACTGCGACTGCGACGACGGCGACGAATCGTCCAGGGGGCTGCCGCCGCTGCTCGACTGGCGTCCCTTGGCTCGGCTGCTGCCGCGGCCGCCGCTGCCGTTGCTGCTGCTGGGCGTGTCGCCGTCGCTCTGGTCGCCGTCTGCGCCCGTGCCGCCGTTGTGGTTGTTTTGTTGGTGCTGCTGCTGGTGCTGCTGCCGGCTCGTGCTCTCCAGCGTCTTCTTCCAGCCCGCAAACACCTCGTCGGCCGCCGTCGTTGTCGTCGACACCTTGGCTGCCGCCTGCTGTCGCCGTCCGCCGCTGGGGCCGACCGAGCCCGCCCGCTGCCGTGCCCGCCCAAACGATCCTGTGTTGGTAGACGCCTGGCGTCGCAGACGTGCCGACCGGCGTCTGAAAAGTCAGCTCCATGTCTTTTTTTTTTTTTTCGTTACTCCAGACCAGATCACTTACTCGTCAGCGGCGCCGACGACGGCAAAGGGCCGCGTCACGCCGTCCTTGCCCGTGTACAGCTCGTCATCGGGCACGTTGTGCAGAATCAGAGGCGCCATGCTGAGTTTCGCAAAGCAGATCGCAGAGGCGTCGTCGCGTGTCGATGATGTCGGGGCCCGTGGGAGCGGCAACGTGGATGGCGCTCGTCGCGTCCCAGAAAATTATTATTCAGGTATCCCAGCAACAGCCCCCAGGCGCTGGCCTCTGCGCTATCACGTGACTTCTACAGAACAGATATGCATATAGGCAAACTATCGCACCGACGATAGAGGCAGGCCGGAGGGATCGTGTGCGGTGACGGATGGACAATTTTCGGTACAAGGGCTTTCGGAAGTCATGCGTATCTTGTCGTACCTCGCTCGTGACGGCTTCTTCATCCCGTCTTGTCTGGTGCAGCCGTGGTGAAATGTCATGGAAAACCTGAATGGAGGGGTTTGTAGCGGTACAATGAAACATAGGACAACCATACACTGTGTAGGGTACAAGTACAAGTACAAAACGCCCACACACACCCAATAGCGCAGATGGAAAAAGTTGACGCTAGGTGGGCATTTTTCTTGTGATGTAGTTTTTTTTTTTTTTCGACGCCTTTTTTTTCCTCGCCCGCACGCCCACCTTAGCTTTCTCTCAACCTCTTGCGACGCTGTCCCGACCTCCTCTCCACCCCATCTACAAAACGACAGCAACCGATCTTCTTGCAGAACCAATGGCGTCCGAGGGGAACGCCACCACCACGGCCATACGGCTGGCTCCAGAGGAGCGGACGGCCATAGGCATCGCCTTTGGCAACTCCAACAGCTCCATTGCCTTTACCTTTGACGACCGCGTGGAGGTGATCGCCAACGAGGACGGCGGTATGCCACCACTGTGTTTTTTTTATTTTTTATTTTTTATTTTTTTTTCTTGCTTTTCCAGCCGCTACTGCAAACAGAGCTGACAGCAGCAGATCGCCAGATCCCAACGGTTCTGTCCTATGTCGACGGCGAAGAGTACTACGGCCAGCAGGCCAAGAACTTTCTCGTGCGGAACCCCAATAACACCGTGGCCTACTTCAAGGACCTCCTGGGACAAGAGTACGTTTATACGTTGAGCCATGGCCGTGTGCACCCCCGCTGACCTGCATCCCAGCTTCGCTTCCATCGACCCGACCTACTGCCACGCTTCGGCCCGCCCCCAAGACAAGGACGGCAAGGTGACGTTTTCGATTGTCGACAAGCCCTCGCACCCCGAGGGCGAGGCGGCCGATGCCGACTCGGAGGAGGAGGTGCCGCCGGCAGAGCCGTCGATCGTGTCCGTGTCCGAGGTGGCGACGCGGTACCTGAAGCGGCTGGTGGGCTCGGCCTCGGACTACCTGGGCCGCCCGGTGACGTCGGCCGTCATTGCGGTGCCGACCAACATCTCCGAGGGCCAGCGGCAGGCCATTGCACAGGCGGCGGACGCGGCGGGCCTGGAGATTCTGCAGATGATTGCGGAGCCGGCGGCAGTGGCGGCGGCGTACAACGCACGGATCGAGTCGGAGGAGACCAACGGCACGAGCGGCGGCAGCAGCACCAGCAGCCCGGCCAAGGACAAGCTGATTGTGGTGGTGGACCTGGGCGGCACGCGGTCGGACGCGGCGGTGGTGGCGTCGTCGGCGGGCATGACGACGGTGCTGGCGTCGGTGCACGACTACGAGTTTGTGGGGTCGGCGCTGGACAAGGTGCTGATCGACCACTTTGCCAAGGAGTTTGCCAAGCGCAACAAGGGGCTGGACCCGCGCGACAACGCGCGCAGCCTGGCCAAGATGCGGCTCGAGGCCGAGTCGACCAAGCGGGCGCTGAGCCTGGGCGCCAACGCCTCCTTCAGCATCGAGTCGCTGGCCGACGGCATCGACTTCCGGAGCACCATCAACCGCTTCCGCTACGAGACGCTGGCGCGGCCCGTGTTTGCCGGCATCGACCGCCTGGTCGAGTCGGCCGTGAAAAAGGCCGGCGTCGACCTCATTGACGTCGACGTCGTCCTCCTCGCCAGCGGCACCGCCCACACCCCGCGCATCGCCGAGAACCTGCGCGCCCTCTTTGCCGGCACCGCCGAGGTCGTCGCCCCCAGCACCACCGCCAGCGCCACCAACCCCTCGGAGCTGCAGGCCCGCGGCGCCGCCCTCCAGGCCAACCTCGTCCGCGACTTTGAGGCCGACGAGATTGAGCAGAGCGCCCACCCCATGGTCCGCACCGTCCAGCACACGGCTTTCGCCGTCGGCGTCGTCGCCCTGCCCACTACGGCCCCCGCCGCCGGCTCCACCGACCCCGCCGAGCTCTTCACCCCCATCATCGCCGCCGAGTCCGCCGTGCCCATCCGCCGCGCCATCCTGCTGCCGGGCCCCAAGGACGGTGGCGACGTGCTCCTGCGCTTCGCCGAAGGCAGCACCCACGTGCGCCGCATCCCCGTGGTCAAGGCCGACAAGAAGAAGGAGGACGCAGACGACGAGGACGACGAGGACGACAGCGATTTCTCGGATGAGGAGGAAGAAGAGGAGGAGGAGCGGAAAAAGGGCTGGAAGGTCCACGGCCTGCTGGCCGAGGCCGCCCTGCGCGGCGTGCGCAAGAACGCCAAGATCGAGGTGGCCATCAGCATCCGGGCCGACATGGCTGTGAGCTTCACGGCAAGAGAGGTCGGCGGCAAGGCGGCGATCCGGGGGTCGTTCTAGAGAGGAGGATTTTAGAGAAAATACAAAAATGGAGGAGGGACAATAGCGGCTGGACAGTGTGTTTTGGGGACAGTATATTGGGACAGTGTTTTGGGGCAGAGCTCGCCGGAAACGACGCTGCTACTGCTAGAGGGCAACAAAAATGGAATAGATAGAACGAGGTCATTAGACTTGTGAGGATTTTTTGCACATCTTGCACATCTTGTCCCGTATCTCCTGCTCATACGGATCGTCCTGTCGCAACGCCTGGTGGTATTATTATAATTATTTTTTTTTTCTTTTTTTTTTCTCTCTCTTCCACTACAACGCAAACTGCATTACATCCAATCCCAACAGCCTTCGGGTATAGAAACACGCGCCAACGAGTGCACGACCGCCTGCTTATGCGACAGGGACCGGGGTCGAGGTTCCGGCCGGCGCCTGCTGTGAACCGGGCGGCGGCATGAACAGGGGGAGGTAGGTGACGATGAGGGACATGACTGTGCAGCAGGTTAGCATGGCAGGCGAGGAGGGAACATGGAACGGGAGGATGCATACCAGACATGCCGACGGAAAAGTAGCCAGGCGTCGAGCTGTTCTTGCGCGTCTCCTCGCTCTCGCCGAGCCAGGCGACGGTGCTGAACATGACGGCACCCCTGCGGCGGTTAGCGACAATTTCTCTCTTGCTCCGTGAACACACAACAGCACGCACCAGCCGATGTAGCGGTTGCGCATCATCATGGCAGCCATGGGCATAATGGTCGACATGGACGAGGCCACGTCGGCCTGCTCGCCGTTCGAGGTGGGCTCCTGGTAGGGGACGACTGTTGGTCAGCACCGTGGCGACAGAAATGCAGGTGAAGAAAGGGGCTCGCCGTTGCTGGACAAAGACACATACCCAGGTTAACCCGACGGGGATCCTTCTTGGTGGCCATTTTGGTGTAAGGGGTGGATGATCAGTGTCGTGGGGATGGGGATGAAGACGCAGATGCGAAAGCAAAATGGCTTTGGCACCACGGCGAATAAGCGAAATTGCATTAAGCAATAAGCGCACATGCAGCTATGCGGGCGCACCGATTTATGCACGGATTGCACTTGCAAGTATTTGTACGAATAATACGCACAAATATACGTAATACGAGTAGAGATACATCCGGATCTCCCTTCCGATCCCGGTGCTCGTCTTCAGTGCGAAAACTGACAAAGTACAAGCAATAGGCTTCGCCTCCGCCTCGCCGTTCCATGGCGCGGTCACATCTCAGATTCCGCGGTTGCAGTGACACGTGCAGCACAGCGTATGTGTGCTCGTACCGGGTCGCAGCTCGCTAGCAAAGGGGGACGGAGTTAGCGGGCTCTCGCCATGCTATGCCTGCAGCAAGCACTGCACGGCGGCGCCCGAGCCGACACCCCAAGAGAATGGGGTGGGTCTCCGACTCGAGTGTATGTACGAGTATAGCGCCATCCCACGCAAAACCTCTCGCCTTCCCTTGCCGGAAAGAGCAGCCCGCCTTCCCCCCCCCCCCCTTGCTTGGTCTCCGTTTCGCTCCTTCCCACCCTACAGCGCCCTGTAATCAGCAGTAATAGCTGCCGCCAGCATGTGTAATCGGTGCGCGGATAACGGGACAGGTGGCTGAGACGGGGACACAAAAATAAGCGCTGATTGGTCAGACGCCCCTTGTCATTGCTGGCACACGCACAGCCCAAAAAAACTGCGAGAGTGCGAGGCGAGCCTGGACCAGCCGGAGTTTGGTTCTCTCCCCCCCCCCAGTCAGTCAGCCAGCCAGCCTCAGGCAGGACACCTCCACCACCACCACCTCTCTCCACCGCACATCGCGATTTGCTATTTTTTTTTCGTATGACCCTGCAGACGCAAGAGACATCTCGTGCTACCACCAGCCGCCACGGCCAGCCATTATCGGACAGACGTGTGTGCGTCGACGACTTGTGTGCCCTGTCGACTGACGGGCTCTGCTCTCTCTGGGCTGCTGCGATCGGCCCATACGGCGACTCCGATGACACCTTGGCGGCTCTAGAGCCGGATTGCCACCTCAGCTGGGTTTTTTGCGTCGCATATCTCTCTCGGCCCGTCCGAATCGATCGATTCCACAGACGACCTTTTTTGATTCTTTCTCATCCACAACCGCGGCAGCCGCATCGAAACGACAAAACAACGAAACGACGCCTTGCCTCGTCCGACCTGACCCAATCCTCCTGTCTCTCGGTCGGGCACGCCTGCGGCTGATGATCCCGGCCATGCTGGACCCTCCCCGTGTCGACAGACCCTCCTACCACCGCCGTTCCTCCTGCGATCGCCGACGGGCGCCTCGCCTCTAGCAGCGGAGCCGAAAGGAAATCATCACGACGCATGTCGATGTGTTGACGGATCGTTGTCCGAGTCCATCCACGCGCACCAGTGCCCTCTGCCGCCGACGTCATGACGAGCGAGGCGCATCTGGTGCCGCCGCTGCCGGTGCCGCCGCCTGCGATGCGACGCACCGGCGACCCGCTGCCGGGACGGCCAGAAAAGCAGCTGTCACAGAAGCTGCTGCAGCAGCGGCTACAGCAGCAACAGCAGATGCGAAAAGAGCTGCAACAGCCGCAGCCGCAGCCTCAACCACCACAAACAGCACAGCTACCCCGGCACGAACACACACTTCCGCAGAACGGACCATTACAACAACAACAACAACAACAACCGCCTCCTCTTCACGATCCTCCTCAATCACAACACGCATCCGCATCCTTCTCGGCCCACGCCAACGCCCCCTTTGCCATATCTACAAATCGCCGACCGGTGGGCCGTACCCTCCGCGGCCCCAAGGGCGAGCCCGACAGCAGCGAGCTGTCCAAGACGTCCAAGACGGAGGTACGTGTGCGTGCTGCAGTGCCGGAGAGCCGTCTCGCCGGCCGACGAATCCGTGCTGACAAACCGTCTGTGCCGCAGCAGCCCAACAGCAGCAGCGCATCATCCGAGGCAGCCGCCTCGGCCGCGACAGCCGCACCCTCCAAGTCGAATTCCAGCGCCAAGCCTCCGCCGATATGTTCCACCCGAGGCCGCGCCCCGTTTGGCGAGCACACGTGGGTTTCTGAGGTCGTGCGCAAGGACGGGGACGGAGTGACGGGCGTGGGCACTGCAGGTGCCGGTAGTGGTGCGGCTGTTGCCTCGCCTGCCACAAAGACGGCACCCGTGACTACCAGCAGCAGCAGCGGCAGCGGCAGCCTGCGAGCGGCCGTCTTCAAACGTCCCGGATCGATGCTCTACAGCGCCGCGACGGCGAGACAGAAGGAGCCTGACAGCGTGGACAAGGAGGGCCGACCGAAGCCGTGGCATCTCGAGGTGCCGCCAGCCATCCCGCACTACATCGTGCCGCCCCCGGGACGACGGTTCGGCGTGCCGCTAAAGCCAGGCGCACGCGGCTATGTCCAACCGCCGGCGGCGACTCTGCCCGGCAGCCGGAGTGCGACGACAACAGCAGCGACGGGAAACAACAATCGTGCGCAAAAAGCGCAGCCGGCGGCGCCGCCGACCGTGCGCTACATGGACTTTAACCCGTGGAAAGGGCGACACCCAGAGGACCGGCTGTCCGAGTCAACGGTGCGGGCAGGCCACTACGACCGGCTGCAGGCCGGACAGTCGCAGACGGCGGAGACGAACTCGGCGCGCGGCTGGCTGCCGCCGCTGCTCAAGCAGAAGCACAGCACGGCGATGCTGGGACAGGCGCTGGCGCTGGCCAACGCGCTGTCGCGGGAGAAGAACCACATCACGCCGGCGTCGCAGTTCAAGCTGCCGCCGCGGGTCACCGTGACCGACACGCGGCGCGAGACGTGGCTGCGCGACCTGACCAACCCGGCGATCCCGCTGCGGCGCCTCAGCCGCACCATCCCGCACGGCCTGCGCGGCAAGGTGCTGCTGGAGCAGTGCATGCTCAAGAGCGTGCCGGTCGACCGGGCCATGTGGCTGGCGCGCTGCGTGGGCGCCCAGGAGCTGCGCGCCTTTAAGCGCAAGGGCACGGCGTCGGCCGCCTCCATTGCCGAGTCGGAGCTGCGCTGGCTCAAGGAGTGGACGCAGACGACGCAGCAGTTCCTCGAGGGGTTCATGGGGGAGCTGGAGAGCCTGCCGGGGCGGGACAAGGGTAAAGACCGAGACAAGAGCAGAGACAAGAGCAGAGACAAGGACAGAGACAAAGACAAGGAGAGAACGGCCCAGGACCGCCTCCGCTACGCCGCCCGCTTCGCCCGCCAGCTCTACCTGGAGCGGCTGCTCGACCAGGACCAGTTCCTGAGCTGGATGCTCATGGGCCTGCGACATGCCGCCCGGCCGGCCGCCGCCGGTCTGCCCTTTCCTCCCCCGCCCGCGGGGCCCTGCTTCGACCTCTGGCTCTTTGTCGTCGAGGCGTACTTTTCCGACATGATGCAGCGACGGCGGACGAGCTGCCACCTGGCCGTGACGCTCTTGGTGCATCTCGAATATGTGAGCCCCTGTCCTTCCTCTCACCTGTCGTCTCCCCCACTGACAACCCAGCTCTCCCAGCTCCCTCCTACACCCGTCGCCTCGTCGCAGCCCCGACGGCTCCTCGAGCGCATGCTCCAAGACCACCCCGACGCGTTTGTGTGCCAGGCGGTGTGGCCGCGGTACGGCCGGCTGCTCACGAGCCTGTTTACGCCGCCTGCGGCCAGCTGTGCGTCTGCTGCCGCAACCGCCACCGCCACCGCCACCGCCACTGCCACCGCCGCCGTGGCAGCCGTGCGCCGTCGCAACGAATACCTGCAGCCCGACATGTCGGCCAACATGGCGCAGGCGCTGCACAAGCTGCGGCCCCTGGACGACGCCCTGCGGCGGCCCGTCGTCGACTTTGCCGCCCACTTTGCCGGCTTCGCCCGCATGGACCGAGACGACAGCGTACCCTTTGTGGTGCGCTGGTGTGCCTCGACGCACCGGCCCGGCCTGGCCAAGGTGTACATTGCGGCGCGGCTGATCCGCGAGCTGTGCGGCGACGAGCCGAAGCGCATCACCAATTATGTTCTGGGTTACCTTTCGACGGCAACATCACAGGCGGCCCACGGCCGACAGCCCGAGGGCTACCAGGCGCTGTACCAGCTGGTGGGCGTGCTCCTCGTGCAGGGCATGTTTTTGCCGGGCGCGTACCTGGCCTCGCTGATCCTGCAGAGCCGCCTGTCCGACCCGGCCGACATTGCGGCCGACGGCCCTCCGCTGGTGCGGCTGGCCGCCGAACTGCCCGTGGCCCAGCTGGACCGGCCGACGAGCAACCTGCGGGCCAACGTGCTGCGGCGGCTCGGCTACGACACGGAGCAGGAGGCCGAGGACATTGCCAGCATCCTGCAGGCGGTCGAGGGGGTGGTGGTGGTGGGGAATACCTCCACAGGGCCATCACTTCCGATGCTCGCACGCTGCATTGCCGAGCGCAGCCGCGGCGTCAAGATGGCCGTGGCCGCCTGGCTCGACGAGCACGTCGTGGTGCCGATGCGGGCCTACAAGGCTGCAGTGGACGTGCGCATGAGCGACGGCGACGGCGACGGCGATGGTTCCTGGGGGCGTGACGACAACGACAACGACAACGCCAACCCTGCTCGCATGCCGCTCGACCGCGTCAGCGCCATCCGCACGCTCATTGAAAAGACCGACGACCTGCGCCTGCTGGCCGAGTTCTTGCTCGTCGTCGCCAGCCGCCCTCAGAGCATCAGCGTCATGGCCATGTGCGCCGACACCGTCCACCTCTACCTTCCGGCCTTTGTCGCCTTGGGCCACGCCCGCCCGCTCTACGACGCCGTCATGGCGCGGGCGCTGGCCATGACCGTCGGCCTCGACGTCGGCACCAGCACCACCTTTCAGACCATGCTGGCCCCGGGCACCGACGTGCGGCCGCTGCTCATGGCGCTGCCGGCGCTGGCCGACAAGATGCCGCCGCCCGAGCCGGGCCGCGTGGTCCTGGGCGTGCAAGGCCAGGTGATCCGGTCAGCGGGCAGTGCCGCCATCAACGGCAGCAGCAGCAGCAGCCTCAAGAGCTACGCAACAGGCCCTGACATGGCCTCTGAAGTGCAGGCCCGCCTGCTCAGCATCGACCAGCGGCTGGCCGTGGCCACCTATGACGCCGAGTGCTCGCCCGTGTCGGACGGCCGAGGCCCGGTCGGGGGTGGGGGTGGAGGTGTTGGCAGTGGTGGTAGTGGTGGCGGTGGCGGTGGCGGTAGTGGTGGTGGCAGCGGCAGCGGCCAGGACAGCAACACGGCCGCCGACGAAGTGCGCGACGAGATGAACAAGATTGCCGGCAGCGGCGTCGCCATGGACGGCGCGGTGATGGACCGGCTGTTTGGCACCATTGCCATGATCATGCAGGAGAAGTGGCGGCGGCTGCCGACGGCCCGGCCAGGGAGCAGGGACGAGGCCGGGTCCGAGTCCGAGTCCGAGACCTGCGCCGTGCGCGACCATCTGCGGCTGTCGGCAGGCCTGTTTGCGCGGCTGCGCCGCTTCGACGTGGCGCACTTTGACAACATTATGATCAAGTGGCTGAAGCGGCTGCGCACGCTGCGGGACCGGCCGGCCGTCTCGCTGCTGTACCCCGTCTTTGCCGTCCTGGGCTGCCTCGACCTGCCGGGCCTGCTGGCCACCACGGCCGACGAGCCGCCGCGCGAGCCGGGCGCCATGGTGCAGTCGCCCGCCCGCAACACCTGGCGCACCTCGTACCTGCAGGACGTGCTGGCCCTGCTGTCGGAGCCGCTGCAGGTCGACGCCGACGTCGACGTCAACGTCGACGACGACCTCCACCACCCGCTGCTGACGCCCGACGAGTGCCAGCATTTCCGTCTGCTGCAGCACGAGGCGCCCTTTTTGGCCCCGGCCGGCATCGCCGCCCTCGTGCGCAACGCCGTCGCCGAGATGATTCAGTGGCGGCATCATGTGGGGGGGCCGGCGGGAGCGATGCCTGGGGCAGCAGCCGGAGCGGCTGGAACGTCAGCCGTCGTCCTCCCAGGCACCCTCCCAGGCACGGCTGCCCACCGCACGATCGACGCTTATGCCGTGTCGCGCCTGCTGCGCATGGCCGCCGTGGCCGACGCCACCGCGGCTGCCCACGCGCTGGCCAAGACGGCCGACGCCACCGTGCGCGCGGGCCTCTGGGAGATGACGACGCTGGCCCTGACCGGCCGCCTGGTACCCGGCCGACCGCCGCTCGACATGCTGCGCGACGTCGACGTCTTTGGCGGCGACCTGGGCCAGCTGGCCCTGGGGCTGGCCGTGTCGCCGGGTCCCTTTTTGTCGGCCTCGGAGCGCGTCAAGGAGGCCGACGCTTTGGCCGGCCTCGTCCTGCGCGCCGTCTCCGACTTTGGCTTCTCCGGCCTGCGCGTGCTGCAGAGCCTGCCGGCCGACATGACCGCGAGCCTCAAGGACCACGCCCAAGCGCGGTTCCTGGAGATGGTGCCGACGCGGAAGCAGCAGCAGCAGCAGCAGCAGCAGCCGTTGCAGGTGGCCGACCTGGCCCAACACTTTCACGTCGCCAGCGGCTTTCTCGATATTGTGCGCACGATTCTGCAGAGTCAGCAATATGGGAGAGGGGGTGGCGGCGGCAGTGGTGGCAGTGGCAGCAGCAGTGGCAGCGGTAGCGATCTGCCCATGCTAGACCCAGCCATCGTTGACAGGCTGGGCGAGCTGTGGTGTCTGCTGCAGGGGGGGCAGAGTCTGAGCCAAGGCCAGAGTCTGAGCCAGAGCCAGAGCCAGGGCCAACCAGACGACACAACCGCTGCCGACGCACTCAAGCACAGCATCCTACGAGACTGGCTGCCGGCGCTGCTGTCGCTGGTACTACTACAACTGCCGGTGGCAGGAAGCGGCCCGGCAGCGGGCCAGTGTGGAGGAACGAGCTTCCACGTGGCCACCGCCAACACGCCGGCGCATGCCATGAACATGGCCGCCAACATGAGTGCGACAGCGCACAACAACAGCATCAGCATCGGTGGCGGCAGTGCCCTGGCGTTCGGGGCGGGCCTGCCGCGGGCCGCCCGCGACATGGAGCAGGAGGCGATCAATGCGGGCGCGTGCATGGCGCTGGCCAGCCTGGGTGTGGAGTGCATGGACATTCCGCCGATGGGGGAATCCGAGGACGTTCACAACAGTCAGAACAGCGACGACACGCGAGGCGACGGCCGCCTCGCCCTGCAGAGCCGGCTCTTTGACACGGCCCTGCTGCTGGCCGATGGCCTGTCCGACGAGACGCGCCAGCGCGGCGTGCGCACGCTGCGCGAGCTGGCTGCCGCCACCCCGGCGGCCGGCGATCTGCCCGCCGAGATGGCCTATTTGCTGTCGTGCCCGGCGTCGGCGTCGGTGTCCTACCCGCGGCTCTACCTCGAGCGGCTGCCGCCCACGCTGCTGGGCCGGCCGGCACCGAATGCGGCGGCAGCAGCGGCGGCGGCAGCACAAGCAGCAGCAGCAGCACAGGCGGCAGCGGCCCAAGCCGGCCAGGCACCCGGCGTGCCCGGCACGGGCGCACTGAAGCGCATGGCCAGCGTGGCAGGCATGGCCGGCGTCTCTGGATTGGCCGCAGCTGCTATCAGCGGCGGCGACCGCAGCAAGCGCGTGCGCTTTGGGCTCAAGACGTGGGACGCCGTGTCCGACCCCAGCCCGGCTGTCCAGGATAACGACACGGCCGTGAACCTGTGGCTGCTGGAAGCGACCAAGACGGTGCGGCAGCGGCGGCGGTGAGCTGCGGTGGTGGTGGCAGCAACCCACGACATTCTTTACGTCCACTACGTCTACCACGTCTACCACTATTACGTCACAACGGATACGAAGCATAATATGGATCTGTATAAAGAGGCATTTTTCCACTCTTGTTTTTTCGGGGCGAAGCGGGAGCATCATTATTACATTGTAGATGGACAGAGGGGATATGGGCGGCCGACGCGGGGAAGAGGGAGGGGGGGGGGTCGGTCCGCTGGCAAACTGCATACATGGAACGATTGGCTTCATTTTTTTTCATCATTCTTTTCATTGTTTTTTTTTCCTTTTATTTTCTTGTCGAGTTGAGCTTGTACTTTGGGAATCGGCATCTGTGCGGCCTTTGCTTTGTAGCTCTCTTTTGTCGTTTTTTGCTATTTTCTGCTCGCCTGGCATAGTCATGAACGGATGAATGGAAAGCCTGGTGGCTTGAACCGGTTCCGTGGCAGTGAAGTGATGCAAGTAAAAAGTGATCCAATGACAAGACTCGAGTGATCCAAGTGATGCATGAAATGGCCGATTGCAGATGCCGACCGTCTGTCGACCGCCTCCGACCGCCTCCGAGTGGCTGCTCACTAGCTGCCCAGCCTGACGATTCGCTGCCGAGCCTGATGCGATTGCTTTGCGTGCTATGCGTGCTACGACGTTCGTCATCGCGACCGGCAGAGCAGACATGGTTATTCTCTGCCCAGAGCCGCGGGCAGGACAGACACACAGACACACAACAACCCTTGCCGACACACCACCGGAGGGGCAGCATCCCACGGACAGCGGCAGAAGAGCGAATGGCAGAGGGGCGAGGCGTATGCTTATTAACGTGCGAAACGACCCCAAGGCGGTCCAAAGCGACCAAAGGCGGTCCCAAAGCGACCAAAGGCGACCAAAGGCGATCGAAAATGCCCACTCCAAACGTGCCAAACGCCCCAAACGGACCAAAATCGGCCAACAAGAGCGCCCGAAAAAAAAACTGGACGAGCACGTCATCCGAGCTAGGAAGCACGCAGTCCGGGGGGATGCGAGCTCTCCCACTGGGCGGGATCTAGCCTCTGTGCTCAATCGACGACGTACTGCAGTACGTATGAGAGCCAGGGTGGGAAATAATTTTTTAATTTTTTTTTTTTGTTATGTACAACAAAAATAAAACTAGAACATATTAAAATAAAACAGAATAAAAATAAAATAAAACAGGGTCTCGCTTTCTTTTCTTGTTCCTGGGCGGCCTTGTCCACTTTTCTCTGTTCTTTTTGTGTCCATTGCCTGTCCATTGGTGTCTGTTCTCTGCTCTACATCTCTGCTCTACATCTTTCTCTACATCTTTGCTCTACATCTTTGCTCTACACCTTTGCTCTACACTCTTCACCTCTTCACCTCTTACCCCTCACCTCTGCTTCTTTCACTGCTCAACGTCCCCCTCCTCATCCCCACAATGGCCAACACACCCCACGGCGGCATCCTCAAGGACCTGCTCGCCCGCGATGCCCCGCGGCACGACCAGCTCGCCGCCGAGGCCGAGACGCTGCCGTCGCTCGTGCTGACGGAGCGCCAGCTGTGCGATCTGGAGCTGATCATGTCGGGCGGTTTCTCGCCGCTGGAGGGTCAGCCTGCCTTTCCATGTAATACTCTACCTGTTCCACGCTGCTGACATCCCAGGCTTCATGAACGAGAAAGACTACAACGGCGTCGTCGCCAACAACCGCCTCGCCAGCGGCGCCCTCTTCTCCATGCCCATCACGCTCGACGTCAGCCAGGCCACCGTGGCCGCCAACCACATCCGCCCGGGCGCCCGTGTCACCCTGCGCGACTTCCGCGACGACCGCAACCTGGCCATCCTCACCGTCCAGGACGTCTACCGCCCGGACAAGGCCGTCGAGGCCAAGGAGGTCTTTGGCGGCGACCCAGAGCACCCGGCCATCAAGTACCTCTACGAGACCGCCAAGGAGCTCTACGTCGGCGGCTCGCTCGAGGCCATCAACCGTCTGCAGCACTACGACTTTGTGGACCTGCGCTGTAGGTCTCTTTGCTTTTTTCTCGTTTTTTCTCGTTCTTTCCTCTCCTTCTCTCCTCCTCTCCTTTTACACCGTCTTTTCCCTCTCCTTATCTCGTTCTTTTCCTGCCCCTATTCCTCAACCCATTTCCACCCCTGTCGTGACGTCACGTTCTAACTCGGCAGATACCCCCGCGGAGCTGCGCGCCCACTTTGACAAGCTCGGCTGGACGCGCGTCGTCGCCTTCCAGACGCGCAATCCCATGCACCGAGCCCACCGCGAGCTCACTGTGCGGGCCGCCCGTGCCCAGCAGGCCAACGTGCTCATCCACCCCGTCGTCGGCCTGACCAAGCCGGGCGACATTGACCACTTTACGCGCGTGCGCGTCTACAAGGCTCTGCTGCCACGCTACCCCAACGGCATGGCCGTCCTGGGCCTGCTGCCGCTGGCCATGCGCATGGGCGGCCCGCGCGAGGCCATCTGGCACGCCATCATCCGCAAGAACCACGGCGCCACCCACTTTATCGTCGGCCGCGACCACGCCGGCCCAGGCAAGAACAGCGCCGGCAAGGACTTTTACGGGCCCTACGACGCCCAGCGCGCCGTCGAGCAGTACCGCGACGAGCTGGGCATCGAGGTCGTGCCCTTCCAGATGATGACCTACCTGCCGGACAGCGACGAGTACATGCCCGTCGACGAGGTCCCGAAGGGCACCCGCACCCTCAACATCTCGGGCACCGAGCTGCGCGCCCGCCTGCGCAGCGGCCGCGAGATCCCCGAGTGGTTCTCATACCCAGAGGTCGTCCGCGTCCTGCGCGAGTCCCACCCGCCGCGCGCCCGCCAGGGCTTCACCGTCTTCCTCACCGGCTTCACCAACAGCGGCAAGGACCAGGTGGCCCGCGCCCTGCAGATGACCCTGCAGCAGCAGGGCGGCCGCAGCGTCTCCATGCTGCTGGGCGAGACCGTGCGCGGCGAGCTGTCGGCCGAGCTCGGCTTCAGCCGTGTCGATCGCGCTCGCAACGTCGGCCGCATCGCCTTCGTCGCCAGCGAGCTGACCCGCGCCGGCGCCGCCGTCATCGCCGCCCCCATTGCCCCTTACGAGGACGCCCGCGCCGCCGCCCGCGC
This sequence comes from Harringtonia aguacate, assembly GCA_014183095.1. Lineage (NCBI taxonomy): Eukaryota > Fungi > Ascomycota > Sordariomycetes > Ophiostomatales > Ophiostomataceae > Harringtonia > Harringtonia aguacate. The sequence continues at coordinate 140,207 of JACCPH010000046.1, read as the reverse complement.
CCTCGTCGCCAAGCACGGCGACTTCTTCTTGGTGCACGTCGCCACCCCGCTCGCCTACTGCGAAAAGACGGACAAGCGCGGCATCTACGCCCGCGCCCGTCGCGGCGAGATCACCGGCTTCACCGGCATCGACGACCCCTACGAGGTGCCCACCGATGCCGACCTCGTCGTCAACCGCGAGAAGCAGACCGTGCGCGCCATTGTCCACCAGATCATCCTGCTGCTCGAGGCCGAGGGGCTGCTGGACCCGTACAGTCAGTAGGGGGGAGGTAGACGACGGACGACGGTCGATGCGGAGGAGACAGATGACGGGCGATAGACGGACGGTGCGGAGACGGAAGTTAGACGGACGGTGACAAAGACTGTTGCAGACAAGCAGCAACACAACACAACAGTTTGTAGACAAAACAGACGGGAGGACGAAAAAGGACAGAAAAAAAAAATAGAACCATAGACCAATCGAGAAATCTCGTGAAACGCGGCTGCTCCAATTCGCTTGCAAATGAGCAATGATCCCCCAACAGCTCATCTCGTGCCATCTCGTGTCATCTCAACCAGGGAACGCCCGACGGCCGCCACCTGCCGTTGCCCACTTTGGGCAAGGCCATCCTCTCATATTGGCACGTCTCGTGAATGGCATTGTGGCATCTGGACCGGCCGATGGACTGGGGGACGGACATGGGGACAGGCCTTTTTATGAACTCTCTGCCACACGAAACTGGCCTTACCGGTATATGATTCCCGTCCCCGGTCCTTTTTTTTCGACTTTAGGGGGCCATGGGGCGGGGTCGACCCCCCCGGCATTGTTGCTCTGGACAAAGGAAAAAAAAAGAGATAGCCTCTTTTTCGGCGAGTCTTCCCCTTTTTGTGTGACGAAATAAGGGGGGGTGTGTACGAGTACGAGTATTTGCGTATTTGTATTTTGTACGCTTCGTGCTAGTATGATTACGAGTACGAGTAATAATTACAGAGAGCTAGTACGATACGGGTACGAGGAAAGAGCTAGTAAGATAATATCCTCCTGTGGCTGGTGTGCTGTGGCGCCATTTCTTCATCGTCTACCCTTATCGATTGCTAGACCGGATACGTGCATAGCGCCACGCAGCTTGGAACCGAAACAGCGCCCGTTTCCCGAGGCCTCCTCTCGGGCAGGAGGCCTGCCTGGCGGGCGCAGCCCGTTCTCCCTGCTGGGAGAGCAGCCCATGCCCATACGAGTACGAGCCGCAGGACCATACGAGTATTTGGTATTAGCTACTATGGCACGGTCGTCTTCTGGGTGTGCTGGGCGCGCTGAGACAGATGCTGGCGCCCACGTCCTGCCATTTCGCCTGTTTCTCGGTCAGATAATATAGCCCATATCCGCTTCCCAGCCTCCTGCTAATACCCTGAAAAGCTGGTCCCTGGCCTGGAGAGATCGTCGGGGGTGGCTTCGCGCCTTCCGCGCCTGCATCTCTGCTCCTCCGTAATATCTGCGCTAACTTTGTTTTTTGTGATTTTTGTTTCTCCGTTGCGCCTCTCCTTTCCCGTTCGAGGGTTCGAGAGAGAGAGAGCCTGCATTAATTGTACGAGTATTGCGCTGCATTCCCGCAGACCGTCCTAGCGTGGCCGAACCTGTAGCTCGCATCTGCGCTTCCATCTGCGCTTCCATCTGCGCTCCTGCGCTGAGCTTCTGCGCTGTCTGTGCTGCCCTTTTTTCTATTTTGTCTCTCTACGGCGGCTACGCCTCCTCTATTTTTGCGCGCGCGCGCGCGCACGCACACACACGCAAACCCACCGCCACCTCTAATTTAGAACCGTCCATTTGGGAACCAACTCCTGCTGTTCTCGGTATCGACCCTTTTTTTTTCCCCCCCCTTGGTCCTATTCTTCCTCTCCTTCACACGCCCTCACTCTCTTGCTCCCTCTCCCTCGAACCTGTGCCCCAGACGAGCATGCGCACGCGACAGGTCACTTTCTGCTCCTGCCATTTCGTCACCTTTTGTCACCGTGCTCTCTGTGTGTGATCCAGACGCCCGCATCGGCCTTTTTCATCTGCCATCCTGGAACCCTGTAAACCAAACCAAACCTTGATCACCAGCCCTCCTCCACCGCCCCAGCCAGCAGCGGGCCTTTGACTTGGGCTATTTGACTTGGCTAGCTCGCATATCTCGGCCCCCCCCCCCCCCCCCCNCCCCCCCCCTCCCTCCCTCCTCACACTCTCTCCGGCAACTCTTCCCGCAGCTGATCCTTTCAGCTGGCTGTCCAATCCCTCTGCGAGTCTTTTCTCCAATCTCACTTTCTCACCTTACGCGGCCCCACCAACCTCTCCTCCTATACGGGCAAACCTGTTGCGTCTCGACCCAGCTCAGTTCCAGACGTGCCGCATCTTATTTTTTTTTTCCCTTTGTCTTTTACACCTCGTCCCGTTTCGTTCTTTTTTTTTGTCATCATCTCGTCACAACTCTCGTCCTCCCGACTTGTCACTCATGCTGCTCTCGTCACGCTCGTCCGTGCAGAGCGCGCCGTAACCCGGCCTCTGCCTGGTTGCACACCTCCTTTGACGGAGACCGCTCGCAGAACAGCGGTGTTTTTTTTTCGTGCTTTTTTCTCCGGCGGTCTACACTACTTGCGCAACCTCCCGAATCCTTCAAACGACTTTGACGCCTCTTCCTCTCCCGCCTGCCCATCCGCATCACCCCGACATTGCTTCGCATCGTCGGACACGTCGCTTACGTCGATCTCGTCAGCGGCAGCAACGTCTCTGCTTGCAGCTTTGTCAGACCCCGACGACAACTCCTCCCCGTCCTCTCCCACCCGCCCGTCCACACTCCGCCATGGCCGCGACAGCCCCGGCCGGGCTTCGGGCCCGCTCCTTAATATCGCACGGCGGTATCGCAGGCGCTGTCGTCGGCTGCGTCGCCGCCGTCTGCATCATCCTCCTCGCCTTTCCGTTTTTCCTGCGCTACTTTCGACGCACCCACAACCACCGCAGCCTCCCAGCCGCCGGCAATGTCGCTGAAATGGGCATGTCCCGCCCGCCGGGCATGGCAGGCCCTCCGGGCATGGCAGGTCCGCCCGGCATGGCAGGTCCACCCGGCATGGCCGGACCACCGCCGCCGTTTGGCTATCCCTCGCCTCCTCCCTTTTACGGCGGCCCGCAGTACGTAGAGAACGGCAAGCCCTTTGATCCGCAGGCTCGCTCGGTCCTGCCGCCAGGGCATCCCATGGCTGCCAGCGCCAACGGCCCCCCGTTCGCCGGGAACGCGGCGTCGCCACAGATGACTCCGCAACAACAGCCATCACCGCCTCCACAGCCGCAGCAGCAGCCGGGCCCGCCGGGCCCGCCAGGCCAGCCAGGCCAGCCAGGCCAGCCGCCCGTCTATCCGCCCCGCCACCGCAGCTCGACCATGCGATCGTCCGGAGGTTCGTCCTTGACCCAGGTCATCGCTACCATCTTTCGCCAGGGCAGCGGCAACTCGGGTGGTCTGACGCGCTCTCCCACGGGGACTCGGTCGCCCGTCAAGATGACCCGGTCGCCGACCGAGTATAGCTACAACGAGTACAACCAGGGCGGCAACCAGATGTGGATGATGGGCTCTGGCCCGGGGATGGGCATGGGCTACAACAACGGACCTGGCCCAGTAGGCCCTATGGGCTACCAGCAGCAGCAGCCACAAGAGCATCCGTCCCTGTCCGGCTACACGACCGCCGCTCCGGACACATACGAGGGCGGCCAACAATACCTGACCGGCGCTTCTGCCGAGTACTACTCGGGCGCGCCATTATCACCACCCTCCGACCCCAACTCGCCAGCAGGCGCCTCAGCATCGTATGTGCCCACACCCCCACCGGCCGGCCAGGCGTCCGTCGGCTCCGTGCCTCCGGGCGGCTCCACATCTTCGCCCGCTGCGGCGGCTGCGGCGGCTGCGGCTGCTGCGGCTGCTGCTGCTGCGGCTGTGGCTGTGGCTACGTCGACCGCGAAGCAGATCAAGCCCGTGCCCATGCCTATGCGCACAGACAGCCTGCGGACGACGACGACGGGGACCGACTTCTCGCCGCTGAGCCCGACATCGCCCCCCTCGAAGCTCCAGGACGCTTTCGGCCGGACCGAGGACCGCAACCTCGACATCGCCGAGGAAGACGAGCTCGCACAGGCAGAGCGCACGTCGTCCTCCACCTCCTCCTCTTCCTCCCCCGGAGCGTCGGACGTGGCTGTGCGGCCCGCGGCGACCGCGCTCACCCCCGAGCCCGTCGACTTCCGCGCCGTGTCGCCTTCGTTCCGGCCCCTGGTCCCGAGCCCCCAGCTGCCGGCACCGGGCACGGTCAACCCGCGCGACGTGTGGGCGCCGGCCACCGAAGACGAGCGCTATGTGCACGTGACTGCCGAGCTCGACCGCATCGAGCAGTCGCCGCCGCCCGTGCTCCAGCTTCCGCCCAGCGGAGAGGCCGACGGGGCGTATGCCAGTGAAGCTGCTGCTGCGGCGACCACGACGGCTGCAGCTGTGCCGGCCGTTGTCGCCACGGCTGTCGCTACGGCTGTCGCTTCACCTGCTGAGGTCGCTGCGCCTGTCGCTACACCTGCTGAGGTCGTTGCCACGCCGAGCGACTACAGCCGCCAGCCGTCTGCAGAGCCTGCCGCTGTCATGCCAAATGTTGTCACCCCATCACCTGCCGCTCCATCGCCTGCTGTCGCCGACATCACCGTGACGCCGCCCGACGTGTATTCCTATTCGGTAAACGGGCCAGTCGACCACGCCAAGGCGGAATACCACACCGAGTCCATACCGGACGGCATGGAGGGCGATACAGACGACAGCGGCGTCGGACACAGCAACGCCAACGTCAATGTCAACGCCAACGCCAACGTCAACACAAACGGCACATTCGTCAACCAGATGCCGACGGCCATGGCTGTGGACATGGACCCATACCACGGCGTCGATTTCAGCTATCCAAACGGCTACTCCAATCCCTACGCATTTACGCCTGCGAACGCCAAGATGGCCGAGATGCCCATGATCCAAAACGCCGACGGCAGCGTCTACTGGCTGGTCCCGGACGGCGGCGCCCCCGCTGCCGCTGCCGCTGCCGACCCATACCTGACGCATGCGCCTCCACAGCACCCGCCCGTTCCCGGCATGATGCTGACGGCGCCGACGTTCCCCATGGCCATGGCGGCCGACGGGTCACCTGCCCAGGTCCCGCTGTCGACACCACAGAGCAGCCCTGCGCAGACTGTACTCTCGGACGGGTCGATCGGGTGGCACGAAACACAAGTCGCACAAGTAGGGGGAGGCACCGCGGCATTGATGCCCATGTCTATGCCGATGGCGATGCCGTCCTCGTCCACGGCCCCGGTGACGCCTCCACAGGGAAAGCTGCTATCCAGCTTCAACACGCCGCTCTCCGTGCCGCGATCCGACCAGGGGCCGGTGTCGCCCTTGTCCAACGGGGGGTCGACGCCGGGTCAGAGTGCTAGTGCGTTCACCTTTCACCTTCCTTCTTCTCTTTTTCATTTTCCAAATCGTCTTGCTAACGTTCCATCAGGTTCCTCCCCGCGCACGTTTACGTGTGACGAGTGCGGTCGCGTCTTTGACCAGGTCCACAAGCTCAAGTAAGTTGTTCCATCTGCGCATCCTCGACGTCCTGTCCTTGTTCTAACAGCACAGCCACCACAAACGCTACCACGAGCGGCCTCACGAATGCCCTGTGGCCGGCTGCGGCAAGCGCTTTGGCACCAAGACGCACCTGGACCGCCACATCAACGACAAGCACAGCAAGAGCCGCAAGTACCACTGCACCGAAGACGGATGCCCGTACTCGGTCCACGGCGGCAAGTCCTTCCCGCGCAAGGACAACTGGCGCCGGCACATGGTCAACAAGCACAATGTGCATCCGGAGCATGATCCCATCGAGGTCGTGGACCAGCCCATGACAGGGATATAGGTCCGTCTGTCTATCCTCTGGGTCCCTGGGACGGGAACCCTAGGACGGGAAAGACGTCAAGACGGAAAGAAAAAAAAGTTACCGCTCGTTTTAGCATCTGTATAAAGGAATTTGGGAGGAGTTTTTTTGTTTTCTTTTTTTTTCATGTTTTCATTCTCTTCTTCTCATTCAGCCGCCCTATCGGGCTGGGAGCATACTGGGATATCTCGCGCTTTTTTGCTTTGTTTTTTGTTTCTTTTTTCTTCGACACTTTTGTTTTTGTATTGTTTGCTTCTTTGTTTTACACCTCAGCGATTGATTTGGCCGTCTTTTTTTATCCACGAAGGACAAGACACATGGCGCTTCTTGGGTTGGAATTCTGTATCATGTTTTATCATGTTTTTACATATACCACAACGTTCTGGGCACGCGCAGCATGGCACTGCCGCTGCCCGCCCTCCACCCTACACAGGCGAAGGCAAAATACGACTTGTAATGTGTATGGACAAAGTGACAGATGAGAGGATGAGTGAATCCCGCAGAGGGCAGATGGCAAAAGTCTATGGCAGCAGGACGGATAGCTATCTGTAAGTGCGGATGGATGTACAAGGTCCGAGGTCCGAGCCACAGCCGCGGTAGCACGGCTGTTCTGGCCGACGTGTGTCGTCGACTTTCTCGGGCGTGCTGCTCTGGCGGCATCTCCGTGTCCAAGACATGCAGCAAGACGCCACGCAGGCGCGGTCGGCAGGTCATTGCCGACGGCGAGCGGAGGGCACTGCGGGAAGCCCTGGGCTCTCTGCATAAGGGAGCAGCTCGGCTGAAACTGGCTGGCTGGTGCCGTGTTTTGCGACTGCTCGATTCGTGGTAAGGAGGGGCCAAGGAGGGCAGTGGGCAGTTGGCAGTTGGCTCACACCTCTGCCCTCAGCTGCCGCCGCGCAGGAGCTTGCGCACGAGCGCCCGCTGCTGGCGGACGTCGAGGCGGTCGGCGTCGACGGCGGTGATGGCGCGGCCGACGAGCACGGTTGTGCGCGGGTCGTCGCTGTGAACCCAGAGCCGGCCGTTGCGGCCAACGGCCGTCTCAAAGGCGAGCCCCTCCTGCGCCAGCGCGTCCAGCACGACGAGCTGGCCGCCAGTCTGGGACGCCGGCTGCGCCATCAGCAGCCGCCGCGCCATCTGCCCGCTAATGGCAAACACCATGCCGCCCACCAGCGGGCCCAGCCCCTCGGCCTTGCCCGTCGTCGCGTCCACGCACTCGAGCTCCGTGTCCATGTGCTTGCCCGCCAGCGCCACCCGCGCGTACACGAGCGTGCCCGCCGGCAGGTCAGGCCGGTTCTTGCGCGACGCCCCCGCAAACGACAGCACGGGAAGCACCGCCCGCAGCGGCGGCGCGTCGTGCGGTGCCAGTGCCACCACGGCCTGGTCCGCGCCCGGGTGCAGCACCTGTCCGATGACGAGGTCGCCCACGGCAGGCATGTACTGAGGGAAGTTAGCTTTCAGTTTAGAGATATGGTCTCTATCTAGATCACCCACCCGTCCTCCTGCGCTCTCCACCCACAGCAGGTTCTTGCGCCGGTCGGCCGCCAGCTGGCCCGGCACGGTGGACACGATCTCGCCGGTGGGCAGCAGCATGCGCAGGCCGGGGCCGAGGCGGAGAGAGGGCGGCTGCTTCTTCGTCTTGTCGGTCGCCGGGCGGGGCGGCAGAAGCGCGGCCGGGTCGATCTCGTCGCCCGGAAGGACCACGGCGGCGGGGCTGTCCATGGTTTGGGTTGTATTTTTTGTTGTTATTGTTGTTGCCTCGCAGTTGTTGTTGCAAGGGTTGTCGTGAAGAAAGCTCTCAAAAAAAAATCAAAAATCAGAGGTTGCAAAAATGATAAGATATGCATATAAAAGAGTGTGATGAGACCCCAAACGGCGTGTTACGGGAATACAAGGAAAACAGCCGGACGTTGCACACCGCTACAAGTACTCCCCTAAATGCTAAATTAAGCTTGGCCCGTTTCGCTTGTCACCCGTTAGCCGCCGCCCCACGAAAGGCGGCCTTCTCTGTCTCTCTCTGCCTAAGGCAGCTTGGTGCCCGATCGTGGTTCGTTGTTGGGTCTGGTGGTGCCAGGGCCAATCAGAAAACGGTGGGCAAAATTCCAGCAGCTGCTGCAGTCTTGTTTGCGTCGTCTGTGTCTCGGCCTCTTCGACTCGTCACCTCTGCTCGTCCACCACGCACTCCATCTGTGCCCGATTTACCCACCCGCGACGACACCCAGCAACGCCCTTTCTTTTTTTCTACGTCTCTCCTTTTTTCCTTTCTCCTCTTGCCGTCGACCCGTGCCAGTCGAATGAGCAGCCGACACATGCTGCTCGCATCGACCGGCGGACCGCCGATTTGCCTCCGACGCAGCTGAATCTCACCGTCTGCGCCCCTCCCCTCCTCGCCCTTGGTCACATCTCGCCCGCAGACCATCTTGCTCCTGCGCTTATTTACGTTTCTGTGTTGCATTTCCAGCGTCTTATGCTCCGTCTGTGCCCCGTGGCCGGCATCTCTCTGGCACCAGAGGCAACCTGACGTCCGGCAGACAACACACACTGTTTACCTGCCAGCCACGACCTCCACAGCCTCCCTTTCCCCCCCTCCCCCCCCCCTGCTTGCCGCCAGCCGACATGGCATCCAAGGCTCGTGACGCCAGCGGTGCCGCCAACCCGGCCGCCGACAGCGAAATGGACAGCGAACGGCCGCGGGAAAAGCGTCGCTCCAGCACCAAGACGTCGGATCGACGAGGCGACAAGGAGGCCAAGGAGTCCAAGGAGGCCAAGGAGCCCACCAAAACCAACCTGCCTTCCCCATCCACCCTGTCCTCGCTCCTGTCCTCCACCCTCTCCACCCGCCGCTCACCGCACAGCAACAAGCCCTCAGGGTCAACCTCGGGTGCCCGCCCATCCAAATCCCGCACCAGCGCTACCGAGAGCGATCTCTTTCCTGCGTCGTCCCCTCTCTCTCGCACCCACCGTCACAAGCATCGCCACGACGGCGACAGCACCACCAGCAAGACCCGACACTCGTCGTCCGGCACGCACCGCAGCAGCCGGCTAAAACCAAAGGAGCCAAAGGACCCAGACGCCAAGGACTCAAAAGAATCCAAGGATTCGAAAGAGTCCAAGGAATCCAAATCCAAGGAATCCAAGGAACGCAAAGAATCCCAAGACATGTCTACGGTCGGGCGGCAGCCGCACCAGCACTCGGGCAAGGCGGCCACACCGCCTCCCGAGGAGGACCTGTCCCGACCGTCGCCCACGTCCTCGGCTGCGGACCTGGTGCCCGAGCTCAACCGCAGCCGTGACCGCATTCCTTACCCGACCGTCAGCAAGGCCTACAGCCGCGAGGCCGTGATGAGCCGGGAGAATCTGGCCGGTGCTGCCACGGCGTCCACCAGCTCGGCCGCAGCTGCGTCGGCAGCACGGCGAGGCGACCCCCTGACGCCAGACGCGACCGACATCAGCGCAGGCGCCAAGATCAAGCGGTCCAAGTCCATGGGCGACCGGGCGTCGAAGCTCGGCAGCGGCGACCGAAGCAGCACAGCCTCGCCGGCGCCGTCCAAGTCGAGCCGGCATCGACGCAACGACCGGCCGCCGAGTCCGCCTGACACAAACGTGTCCTCCCCCAAGGATGCCAGAGCCACTGGTTCCTCGAGCTCGAAGAGCAAGAAGGCGTCGAGAACGTACCGTGATGATGACGAAGACGACGACGACAATGACGACGACGACAGGAAAAACAAAAACAACAACGATGACGATGACAACGACAACAATGACGACGACGATGACCGCTATTACGACCGCGGCAACAAAATCGACTTTCGTGACAGCAGCCGCAGCTCGACGACCCAGAGGAGCGACACCAAAGTCCAGGTCAAGAGCAAGAGCCGCACGCCGACCACGGCCACATCCGCGACCACGCAAACGTCTAACCCTAACACGACACGCCGCCGAGAGCCGTCGCCTGTGCGGATGGCGGCCCCATCGTCGCCCGAGAACTCAACCAAGTCGATGGCGTCGAGCCAGGCGACGTATACGCAGAAGCACCTGAAGCAGAAGCAGAAGCAGACGCAGCGGAAGCCGCCGCCACTGAACCCCGTCGTCGACACGGCCGACGGCGACCTGTCGCCCGAGTCGGCCCAGGACTCGTCGTCGCCCCGGACGCCGACGACCAGCCCGTCACCCAAATTCTTCACCACGGCGCACTGGAAGCAGCCGGCACCGCCGCCGCCGCCGGCACGTCCGCACCCGGACCTGCAGAGCCCACGGCAGTTTGACGGCATGGCCGTTGGCGGCAGCGGCAGCCGCACGACGCCGTCGTCGACGCCCGGCCTACCCGACAGCGCAGACACCACCGCGTTCAGCTCCAACGTACTGTCGGCCACGCCGCCGCCGCCGCCGCCACTCAACATCCTCGACGTGCCGCGCATCGACTACCTCATGCAGAACGGCGGGCTGCCGCACGGGGTGCCGCGGCACTTTCTGGCGGTGCTGCCACGGCAGACGATGATGTCGCGCTCGGCGAGTAGTGCCAGCGCCAACAACGCCAACAGCGTCAACAATACCGGCACGAACCCGCCGCTGCAGGGGGCCGAGACGCTGTTTGCGCCCTTTTTCCACCTGCTGGGACAGTTCCAGACGGTGCTGCAGAACCACGGCTCCGTGGCAGTGGCGACGGGTCACCGCACAGTGGCGCGGCGGCTGCTGGACCGGCTGGAGAATGTGTTTTCGCGCGAGCTGCCGGCGGACGGCTGCCCCTGCGTCGTGTGCGAGTCGGGCAGCGACTTCCACCGCGGCCTCGGCTGGGGCGAGGTGCTGGAGCGCGTCAGCGGCCGCCTCGACCTGCCGACATGGCCGCCGCTAAACATTGCCGCCCTGGAGCAGCAGCTGGACGCGGCGGCGGTGGCCGCGGCAGCGGTGGCCGCGGGCACGGCGTCGGTCACGGCGGGGCTGCCGCGGCGGCCGGCGTCGCCGGTCAAGATCGACCCGGACATTGCCGACGAGTTCCGCGAGCACTACCTGCGGCAGAACAAAAAGGTGCGGGCCAGCGTGGACCGCTGGATGCGCGAGTGCGCCGAGGCGCCGGCGTCGCCGCCGCAGGAGATTGACGACGAGACGCTGGCGTTTGCCATTCTCACCAACCTGGGCCACCGCGACCGCCCGCGCTTCAACGCCCTGCTGTCGGGCTCGCGCGACCTGCAGCCGGCCGTGCGCGCGCCCACGCCGCTGCGCAAGCCGCGCCAGGACTTTATCATCAAGACGGGGCTGGCCCTGCAGCGGCTGTACCGGCTGGCGGGGGCGCCGCGCGACGCCGAGACCGCCCTGTACCTGGTCAAGAACCCGCGCGTGCACGACCTGCTGCACACCATTGCCGACATCCACCCGTCCGAGTGGGAGATTCTGGTGTCGGGTCGCTTTGACGGCTTCCTGTGGTCGGGTGCCGACGATAGCGGGGCGGCGGCGGCGGCGGCGGCGGCGGCGGCGGCAGGCGATGGTGGACTTCCCAGCCCCGGCCTCTCGAACGCGGCCACGAACGGCAGCAGCAGCAGCGCGCCCACATCGCGCAACGCAACACCCGCGTCGTTTGCCAGCGGCTTCTCCACGGCCACGGGCGCGTCGGCGGCGGCGATGGCGGCGGCGATGGCGGCAACGACAACAGCGACACGCCAGGCTGTGTCGACAGACGAGGAGGCCGAGGTGGCGGCGCTGGCCGAGGTGGAGCGCGAGATCTACCTCGGCATGGAGGCGCTCGAGGACGCGTTCGAGGTGCTGCACCGGCGGGCCGAGTCTGTGCGCACGGCGCTGCGCCAGCGCAGTGCCGGACTGTCGGTGCGGCTGCAACAGCGGCGGGGTGGTGTGGCTGGCGGTGTCGGTGGTGTCGCCGGCGGCCACGGCCTCCGCAGCAGCAGCCGCATCGACGTGCTGCCATCGTCGGGCGGCGGCGGGCCGTCGGGCCGGGCGATGGAGCGGCCGGCGTGGTACAGCAGCAGCACGTCGGAGGCGTCGACGACGCAGCTGCAGCAGCAGCCGTCGCAGCAGTCGCTGCAGCAAGACGCGAGCGAGGGCGACTGGGACGGCGCCGACGACTACTGGGAGCTCAAGCCCGAGGACTCGGCCAGCAACATTAGCAGCTCGCAGCACCGCCGGCCGAAGCGGCGCAGCGAGCGGCGGACGCCGGCACCCATCGAGGAGGAGGAGGAGTGATCGACGAGGAGTGATCGAGGGAGGGAGGAGTGACCTGGTGACAGCTGCCCGCCAGCCAACGGTCACGACATTGCATCAATCATTGCCCACATCCATCACCGCATCAACATGACAACCGCAGACAGGCCATACCACAGACGACGACGCATGAACTGGAACAAAGCTATGATTTTTCTTTATTTTTTCTTTATTTTTTTTTCACCAAAGCACTACGGAACGATAAAAAAATTTGCATCAAGGCGTTTTGTTTTTTCTTTTTTTTTTTTCCCCACATTTTAATTGATTTTTTTGCTCTTGTCTTCTGCCTTTTGTTTCTCTCTCTCTCCATTCTGTCTGTGGCTTTCTGCTATTTTGTGTCGCGCTTTTTATTTTACCCACCTCTCCTGTTTTTATGCTTCTGTTTTCACGACCCCCAATCTGGGCAACCAAAAGAGTCCCCCTTTTTATGTAGCGTAGCGTATTGCCGCTTTTGCTCAGCGCCCAATTGAAGGTATTAGGGGATGCGATACCCCCGTTTGCTCAAAACTGACATTGCTTCCTGTGTGGCCGTTCCTTGGCAACGTGCATCTACCCCGCCAGTCCAGTCGTAGGACGCGAGAATAGACCCGTCTTGTGTTCCGTGGCACTGCATGAGAACAGGCACTGTTGCCTTGGGCGTAGGCCTGGGCGCTTTCCAAAATGGAACACGGCACATTGTAACGCCTGAGCTCATGACTTCAGGCTGTGGCAGGGGAGTAGAGGATGACCTCCCCCTCCTTTAGCCAACTCTATATAGAGTCGGCGCTGGTTTCTACAGCGACCTTTGACCTTCTCGCCGCCCGGTCAGGCTTTCTATAGGGTGGATTTGAACTCGAGCGAACAGCGCCTTGCTTGAGAGATTGTATATGATATCAACAGGAGAGACATACTAGTGAAACGAAAACAATTAAAAAAAAGCGCACATTTCTGCACGTATAAAGAATGGAAGAAGAGAAAAGAAAAAGGAGAAAAAACAATTAACACGCAAAGTCTCTCAAAAACGTCTTCCATCCACGCCCGCCTTTTTTTGTTCTTCGTCTTTGGACCGCCGGCCTAGAGCTGGCATCCGCCGTCTTTTGCCGCCTACATGTTGGCCTTGTCCAGGTTGCCGACAAAGGTGGAGTCCTTAAAGGGGACGGTGGCGGCGCCAAAGTTGGCGTTGGTGAGGCCGTTGCGGGCGGCCTGGGGGATGGTGTCCCAGTCGACGAGGGGGAGGTCGCGGCCGAGGGTGTCGGTGAACTGCAGCTCGTGGTTGGTGGGGAAGTTGGTAAAGTACTCGACCTTGACGCGGTCGCCCTGGCGCTGCGGGTTGGTCGTCTTTTTGTAGCTGCCGTGGCCCGAGGCGGCGCCGCTGAGCAGGCGCTTGTTGTCGACATTGTCGACAAAGACAACGACGTTTTCCCAGTCGTGGCGGTGGGCGCCGGCCGACACGCCGCTGTTGGGCATGTCCTTGGGCATGTACCACGCGTACATGATGGCAATCTTGCCCTTGTAGCTGGTCGCCCGCACATAGGTCTGGCCGCGGCTCTGGTCCCGGCAGCCGCCCGTGGAGCTGCCCGTGTCTTGGAGGCCGCCGCTGGGGGGGCTGGTCAGCAGATAGTGAGAAAATGAGAGAGAGTTGGTTGGGGCTCACCTGGTGTCGCCGTTGGCGTTCACGGCCGGGTATGACTGGCAGCCGTGGGCAATGTGCAGGTAGGGCTTGAACTTGCGGATGGTGTCGCCGAGCTTGCCGCCGCGGACGGTCTCAGAAAAGGGGGTCACCTTGTCGTGGCCGATGACGGCGCGGGACTGCAGAGACGACTCCTCGACCGGGGCCGCAATGGCCTGCGCAAGAAGCGCGGCAATGGCAAAGATGCTCTTGATCTGCATGGCTGCGGTTGGAGAAAGATGGGAAATTGGGCTGTCAGAAGATGTGTAGGAATGGGCTGTGGGTGCTGGTGATGAGAAGGAATGAAATGTCGAGTGGACGAGAGAGAGAGACGCTCCATTTATACAGCATCGTGAGACCTCCTCTCTTGCCGTTGGACGTCTTTGTCTCGTTCTTCGGTCTCTTGACAGCCCTCTTCGGACTCTGCTAGCAGCATTGTCCGTCTTGGCAATTGTCGTATACGAGAAGATGTACGGCAGATGTGTAGAAAGGAAGCATCATCAGTCTGCTGTGCAATGCTAAAAGAAGAGAAAAAGAGAAAAAAAAAAGATCAAAATTAATCAAAACACGAGATGCCAAGCATTTGAACCACCAAAGAGAGAAGCTGGAGTGGCCCATTGTAACCATCAAGGTCTCCGATGCGCTGTCTTGTAGACGGTCTTGGCAGGAGGTCGTGATGATGGTAGTTTTTCCTCTTTGTGGTGAGGCAGGTGTGAGAAGCTCGGTTTGGGGGGGGGGGGGAAGCGGTCAGACTGGACAACGGCCCATGTGGCTCTGACACTACCACCTCGCCGACCTATACTGGATCGTCCATTGTACATGCCATGTACGACATGGTCGATCATCCTTTGTTGCGGTTGTGGGGTGAGATGTAGAACAAGTCTGTAGCATCTGCCCTCATTTTGCCTACTCAGGAGGGACGCTCTGTGCGATGCTACGCTGCCTTAATCGACTTGGACGTAAGACTGTTAGCAGACAAGCCGTTAGTAGGACAACAACCTTAAAATGGGCTCGGTAAATGTTTATTGAGGATATGCATAGCGCAAGTACAGAGTACTTGTTTCCACCCGACAGAGCGCTGCAGAGCATCGTCCCCTTCCTCCGCACAAAGAACCCTGTACATCGCTTCCCCCCTCCAAGGCCGCTGCAGTTCGTTCGGGCCGCACAGGGACGTTTTGTTGGGATAGTCAGGATGGTCAGCACACAGACTTGGCAGAGCCTGGAATCTTCCGACGCTATTCTGCGTTTTTTCGGATGGACCAGTAAGATGCATGGGCATCGAGCACGAACACGAGCAAGGGGAATTGAACCGAGCAAGACGACAAGAGAGCGAGAGCGAGAGCGCAAGATACTTTCCGGCTGTTTCCCGACCCGATGTAAGATACTCGGGATGGCTCACCGCTCCGGAAGCAGAGCCCGACGACACGGGCATCGTGCTGCTGGTCGGGGTCTACCGCATTGCCCGAGTGGCCGTGGCAGGTGAGCACCACAACCAGTCGCAGCGGTTCCTGGCGCGTTTCTGCCCCTGTGCGCTGTGCTGACGCCACGTGCGTGCTCGAGCCTCTCGGGTCTGGCACGGCGCATGCAGCTGTCGCTAGGTCACCGCACAGTGCTAGAGAGTCGGCAGATGGCGGGGCAAATGTGCTCATGGGGACCGCAGAGGATGCGGAGGCACCTGCTCTCGAGCTGTGGGCCAACCGAAGGGCTTGTATTTCGCACATCCGACAGCAAAAAGACAAGGACAAAGAGACCACCACTAGCGACGGACGTCTGGGGTAAGCTTATTACCAGTCGTACGAGGAAGTGGAGACAGTTTGTAATAGACCCGGGGGGCAATTTGGCCGACGAAACAAAGTTGGGACATGTGTGTGGTAAGAAATCATGAAATAATCATGGAATAAATAAAAAAAGCACGGAAATATCCGAGTGCAGAAAGATGACAGGTCAAGTAGGTGATAAGTGGTGATGGGCGGGCAGGTCAGGTGGCCAGCTGTGTCGGGTCTTCCTGTTGCAACAGTTCGTGTTCCTGTCAGTCTGTCTTCGGCAGCGGCGGCAGCAGCGCTGCTCTGGAGGATGGTGGGCTTTGCGTTTCCAATAGTCAATCTCTCTCCACTACACAGACTTGACAGCCTCTTTTTCAACTTGAGCCTAGGGATATATAGTCTACCCAATTGACGATCCGTTGGGCGTCTTGATTGCGTTGAAAAGGAAGAAAACATGCTGAGATACAACGAGAAAGATGTATGCAGTGCAGCGACGAGCACGTAAATGTGTTTTTTGGAGATATGTGTTGGAATAAAGACTCCATAACTCCGTTATTCATGCCGACTGCATAACGATTTACTCGGTAAAGTGTTTTCCATGGAACTACACCCGTTGCAAATATAGACAGTACATTCATTAACGCTGTAGCAATGGCAAGCAGCTCCACACTGTGTTGTGCAAGATAAAGTGGTAAGATGCAACAAAAGCGGCCAGCAACGGAAGACGGGAGCTGGGATGTCTGACCAGGGCAGTTACCCTTTAGAAAGGACAACAAAGGCTTCTTGTCTATTTTCTAGGTGTGCTGTTCGTGCTGTAAGAATCCTCGTGGAAGCAGCATGTAACAGGATGTGTAATGCGGTCAACATGGCACAGTCAGACATGTCTTGACCGCTGAGAAAGGCAAGCAGAAAGAAGTCTCCGGGGTGTCCTAAAGGATGAGGCTTTCTGTAAGCGACAGACGGAACCTTTACGACCACATCTCTACTTGTTTTTTTTTTTTTTTTTCCATACTTGTTGGTGCTCGTACGGAAATGTCTTGACTTTCTGCTTCTAATGAGACAACTTTCAGAAAGAAGATGCGTGAGATAATTGCATTTCCTACAGAGATGCCAAGTAAGCTAAGCAGTCGCGAGGCGAACTTCCGAGAAAAGGCAAACGCCACCCTTTAGCGGACAGAAATGTCGACGGCTGGGCTGCATTGCCACTTTGATGCGGCCAGCTTCCGCTTCGGGTGCTGCCCATGGCTGCTCTTCCGCCAGAGCTTCCGCACCGAGACGGCCTTCTTGAACGGCTCCTGCGGCGCCCGTCCTGCCGAGCCGGTGCCGTGCCTCTGCGCACGACCGCCGCATGTACGTCTTCATCTTATACGGCGTGCTGCCGAGTCATCCTCGACACCACAGCCATCTGCACGGGATTCAACCGGACGAGAGGGCGTTCCGTGCTCCGGCCTCAGTGCGCTGCGGATGTCCGACGCACATCCTTGGCTGCTATTGGATTTCCCCCCTCCCGGTAATCCGACGCTGCCGAATCTTGATGGATCTGTGCGCGTAGCTTCAGGCAGTGCAAGATATGCAAATGTAACAATGCAGGAGTAATTATACTAGATTTATGTCACTTATCTGGTCATTTACACTAGCCGGAGCATCTTGCATTGCACTAGATGGTTTGCGGGTATTGAGAGGGTGAAGCGGTTCTCTGCCACAACGCGTCGAAAGCATTTGAGATAATGCTGTCTCTGCCCGCCTGCCACAGCGAACCTGTTTGCCACCGTTTGCCTCTTGGCTGCTGTTGGATGTCCGCCCAGATTGTGTCACGTGCTATCTACTGTGCCACGGCTAGATACTGTGCCACTGCCAGATACTGTGCCACTGTCAGATTTGACATCGGTCGGACCCACCCGCCGGCGCAACCGATAGTGAAGATGGGGGGGGGGGGGGGGAAAGGAATGGGGCAGGGCTTGTCATCGCTATCGACGAGCAGACGAGTGGCCGCTTTTTTTTGCCGCATATTGTTCCGCCACGCGCTCCTCTTGTTCTGCGATTGCTGCTCATGAGCGCCATTGCCGTGCAGAATGCAGCCGCGCGTATCGCAGCGGCAGTCGCTGGCGTGTCGAGGTGAGTTGTTTGTTTTTTATCCTCTATCTTTCGTCTTCGCTCACCATCAGAATGCACGCGCCGCAAGCGCAAGTGCGACAAGGAGATTCCGTGCTCGCGGTGCACGCGGTTGGGGCTGCACTGCGACCGCGAGGTGGTGTATCTGCGGCGACACATCAGCCAGAACGGGGCCGAGATTGCGTTTCTGGCGTCGCTGCGCGACGAGCTGCAGGGGGGCAGTCCGGCGCGGGCGGCGCAGCGGCTGACGGAGCGGATTGCGGTGCTGCAGTCGGGGCGGGAGGGGGAGATGCAGGGGCAGGTGCTGCCACAGGCACAACCACAACCACAACCACAGGCACAACCACAGGCACAGGCACTGCCACCAATGTCCCTCGGAAGCACCGGTAGCAGAGCGGAGTCGTCCGTCGGCAGCCTCCGGGCGGCAGGTTCCGACACGTCGGGCCCGACACGACCCGGCGACCCCGGCCATCCCAGCGACAAGGACTCACTCATTGTGACGGCGCTGGAGCACATTGCCTGGGGCCGCAACTACGGCAGCTGCTATCCGCACCGGCGCTGCGCGTGCCAGCACCACCGCAGCTGGACGACGCTGGGGGCGTCGCCGTCGGGGCCGGGGCTGTACGCGCCGCTGGGCAGCGGCAGTGCGACTCTAGCAGCGGCAGCCGCACAGCTCCCTCCCCGGCCCGTGGCCGAGACGCTGGTGACGTTCCACCTGGAGCACATGGCGTGGCACCACAACTGCCTGCACGGGCCGACGTTTCTGGCGCAGTGCCGGCTGTTCTGGGACACGGGCCAGTGCGACCAGCTGCCGTGGCTGGCGCTGTACTGCGCGGTGCTGGCGACGTCGCTGTTTTGCCTGCAGCACAGCGACAAGTTCCGGCGCGAGCGGGCGGCGGCGCTGGGCATCCCGGAGCAGCAGCGGGGGTCAGTCTCGGTTAATCCGGCAATCCCCTATTCGGCGCAGGCGCTGTTCCAGACCATGATGGACGTGCTGCACGAGAGCAACTTTTTGCAGAACCTGTCCATGTACGCGGTGCAGGCCGTGGTGGTGTCGACCGAGGTGGCCCACAACCTAGGGCTCAGCCAGCTCAACGCCACGCTGTTTGGGGCCGCCATCCGCATCGCCGAGTGTCTGGGCGTGCACAAGATCGAGGACGAGGCCGACGTGACGGGCCCGGGAGCCGCCGACGTGGACGAGCGCCTCGAGCGCGAGGTCGGCCGCCGCGTCTGGCTGCAGATGGTCATCCAGGACCACTTTGCCATTCCTTTTACGGATTCTTACGGCATTCACCCCCAGTACTACTCGACGGGCGTGCCGCAGAACGTCGATGACGAGGACCTTGTCCGCCCTCCAATGCCCGACCAGGCCCAGGACCTGGCTCAGGCCATTCCCACCGTCAGCACCTACACCCGCGTCCTCGGCACCATTGCCCGCCTCATGCCCGAGCTCGCCGACGGCATGGGGCCCCTGCTGGCCCGCAAGCCGCTGGCCGCCCAGTACGAGCACATCCTGGCCATGGACCACAAGATGCGCCAGACGGCCCGCGCCATCCCGCGCTTCCTGCTGCAGCCGGACCCGGCCCTCGAGGCGCGGCTGCCGTGGCTGGGCATCGCGCGGCAGAGCCTGGCCATTACGTCGGCGGAGAAGGTGGGTGTGAACGGCGAGCGAGCGAGCGAGAGAATGCTGACTAATACTGACTAGATCATCATGATCCACCGCCCCTTCATCTTCCGCTCCTTCCAGTCGTCTGCCTACGCCCACACGCGACGCACCTGCGTGTCGGCCGCCGTCACCATCCTGCGCGAGCACAAGAGCATCGTCGAGGCCGGCGAGGTGTCGCTGTGGACGCACACGGCCTTTTGCATCACGGCTGCTCTGATTCTTTGTTTCGAGATTATGTTTCACCCGGCGACGACGACGACGACCACAGCTACTCCTACGGCCACAGCCACTCCTACGGCCACCTCCCCCTCTGACGCCGCCGCCGCCGCCCAGCGCGCCATCTACGGCTCCGCCATTGACAGCGCCCGCTCCTACCTGGCCAGCCGCACCGACGACGTGCTCGCCCAGCGCGGCGTGCTGCTGATCCGGGCCATTGTGCCGGGCGGCGGCGCCAACGCGGCCAGCAGTCCGGGCAGCCTCGGCGGCGCGTCGACGGGGCCGAATAGTGTCGCAGCGGGGGGTGGTAGCGGCGCCGGCGGCGCCACCATCAGCTTTGACGACGTCGTCTCGCGCTTCACGCTCGACTGGGCGCTGCTGGGACTCAACACGGAGATGCAGAACCAGAATGCGCGCATGGCAGCGGCGGCTTCGGCCAATACGGCCAATACAATTCTTCCCTCCAACCTGCCGCTGAGCCCCGACGGACTCGACTTTTCCGGCGACTTTGGGCCCGACTTTGACGCCTGGTTCCAGGACATTTTCTCGGTCAGCCAGGGCGGGTTTGTGTAGTGTATGATAAAAGTTTCGTTATTCGTTTTGGCTCATTGCCACTACTATCTGTGCATCGCCATCACTGCATCACTATCACTGATCGCTATCTCTACTCCCGCACAAACCCCGTCTCGTTCACGCCCGCGTACTTGCGGAACGCCTTGGGCGCCGTGCCGCTCGTCATGGTGCACTGCCACAGCAGCCGCTGCTTGGCCGGGTCGTCGCGGAACGGCGCCAGCTGGCCGGTGATGCTGTGCATCACGCCGCGGTTGTGGAAGATGACCAGGTCGCCCTCCTGCCAGCGGTGCGCGTAAATGTTCTCGGCCGCCCACACGCGCCGCTGGAAGCCGTAGACGATGCGGCGTACGCGCTCGACGTCGTCAATAACCGACAGCTTGCCCGTCGCCGGGTCGCGCGTCGTCAGCCGGTACACGCAGCAGCCGTGCACCTGCAAAAACGGCCGCTCCGGGTTCAGCGGGTTGCGCCACACCATCGGATGCTCGGCCACCTTGTCCCACGACCACTCCGACAGCTGGTCGACCGGCACCTCGCGGCCCATGTGCGGGATCGTCATGCCGTCCTCGCTGGCCTTGCAGTGGCGGATGTACTCGTACGCCTGGGGGGCGTACGTCACCGTCGTGTTGAGGGCAAACTCCTTGTCCTCGGGCGAGAGCAGCTCGAACGCGCGGGCGCCAGAGAAGACGGGGGGGATGTTAGCTTTTTTTTGTCTTTTTTTGTCTTTTTTTGTTTCAAAATGGTCCATAACTTACACGCTGTCGCCCCCGCCGCAATCTCCTTTTCCTGGCCGTCCGGAAACTGCAGCTTCTGGTCCGGCAGCTGCGGCACCTGCACCGCGTGCAGGATCGTCACCTCGCCCGGGATGCGCTCGTAAAAGGGCGTGTCCATGTGCCAGCGGTACGGCCGCGTATAGCCGGCGTCGAGCTTGTCCTGTGGGAACGGCTCCTCGTGGAACGTCGTGTAGTCCAGGTGCACCACCTCGAGCTCGTCCAGGCCCTCGTAGTCGCGGAACTGCCCGCTGCCGATGATGCCCACCTGCGGCGCCCGCGGGATCCGGCCCGCCCGGTACGCCGACAGGATGTTGCGCGGGTCGCTCACCGCCTTGACGCCGGCCGAGTGCACGTCCGACGCCGTCGCATCAAACACCCGCGCCAGCCGCGGCAGCTGCGCCGGGTCCACGCCCTGCTGGCCCCGGATCACCACCACCTGGTTCCCAAACAGCGCCTGCCGCAGTGTCTCCTCGTCGGCCGCCGTCAGCGCACCCACGTCCAGCACCGGCATCGCCGCTGGCAGGTGCACCTCGGCGCCAATGGCCGAGGCCTGGCGCTCGGCCGCCGGCAGCGGCTCGAACCAGAGGCCAGAAGCGTCACGGCTAGGCATGGTGGTGGATTTGTATGTGGGAAATAGGGTATGTAGAGATAGGGTATGTAGTGAATAGATGAGTTAGAACAATAGTCAATGAGGAGTGTAGAACAATAGAACAACAAACGCGGACAGTCTATCTGATCCTCTTATAGAACACCTGCGGACAAGCGACGCCATCTCGCCCGCACGATAGCCGGGACCGCACTCCTCCGCAGCATGACGCGGGCTCCTTGCTTTTCCGGGGCCCCATTCTTGATTTTCGTCCATCTAGTCGTGTCCGCGCCGTCGAAACGCGGCGCAGGCGGTCGGGGCGGGCGAGCAGGCCAACCCCGCCCGCTGCCAAATCAGGCTGCGCTATATGTCATCTGGTGGGACAAGCGGGACGACTCGTCCGCCAGGCTCACTTACACGGCGTATATATTTGGCCTTCGAATCAAGAGCGATTCAAATAATCACTATTCAGCAATTCATCAATCGACATAAAGCAAACCAACGCACTACACAACACACATCAACCCATTAACAAAAAAGCACAACACAACACAACACAACACCACAATGGGCTCCGTCGGCATCGAAATCACCCCCCTGCCTGCCCCGTTTGAGGGCTCCGCCGTCGACTTTGGCGTCGAGCTGTCGGGCGTCGACATTGAGAACCTGACAGGTGAGCACCTCCCTTGGCCACCATCCCCCTTGCTAAGCGTCGCCTGCCTTCTGTCTTGACCACGTGCTGACCGCCAGACGACACTTTCGCCCTCATCCGCGCCGCCCTCTACGAGCACAGCGTCGTGCTCATCAAGAACCAGCAGCGCCTGACCCCGCGCCAGCAGTACGAGCTGACCCGCCGTTTCGACCCGGCCGCCAACACGTACAGCCACGGCCGCAACATTGACAAGCGCAGCGTGCTGCACCGCGACCTGACCACCATCCCGGACCAGCCCCAGGTCCAGGTCATTGGCCACGGCCACGTCGACGCCTA
Organism: Harringtonia aguacate; assembly: GCA_014183095.1. Classification (NCBI taxonomy): domain Eukaryota; kingdom Fungi; phylum Ascomycota; class Sordariomycetes; order Ophiostomatales; family Ophiostomataceae; genus Harringtonia; species Harringtonia aguacate. The sequence continues at coordinate 117,735 of JACCPH010000046.1, read as the reverse complement.
CGAAGGGCTCACCGACCTGCAGCTGACCCACCCCCACCACCGCACCTTCCACAAGACGCCCGTCTCCGCCGAGGACGACCACGACTTTACCCACTTTTACCGCTGGCACATTGACTCGGCCATGTACGGCCTGCACCCGCCGCGCGTCACCTCGCTGTGCGCCGTGCGCGTGCCCCAGGGCCGCCGCCAGACGGTGCGCTACGACGACGGCAGCGACGAGACGCTCGACGTGCCGCTGGGCACCACCGCCTTTGTCAGCGGCTACCGCATGTACGACCTGCTGTCGCCCGAGGACCAGGCCTTTGCGCGCGCCAGCTGCATCGAGTATGCGCCGCACCCGTACATCTGGATGCGCAAGGCACACTCGCGGTCCAACGGGCTGGGGCTCGAGTCGGAGGGGCTGGAGCTGCCGATCGGAGACGAAGCCAACAGCGAGAACCCCCCCGACGCCGACGGCGAGCGCCTGCCGGCTGTCGACCCCGCCCAGATCTGCACCTACCCCATGGTCTGGAAGAACCCCGTCACCGGCCGCCTCGCCCTCATGATCTACCCCACGCCCGCCCGCCGCATCCGCGCCCGCGCCGACGGCGCCATCCTCCAGGACAACCTCGAGCAGGTCCGCGCCACCCTCTACCGCCTGCAGCGCCCCGCCATCAGCCCCCAGTACGTCTACCCCCACGACTGGAAGGAGGGCGACGTCGTCCTCTTCAACAACCACGGCGTCCTCCACTCCATCGTCGGCGCCTTTGCCCAGGACGAGGTCCGCCTCTTCCGCCAGTGCAACATGGCCGCCAGCGAGGCGCCGCAGGGGGTGGAGACGAACTAGACGGGCAGACGAAAAAGGACAAGAAACAAACGAGAAACGGGAAATAAATGAGAGACGAGAGACGAAAAAGGAGTGACCATGTATTTACTATACCAAATTGTTATCAAAAGTTATGCAATCTGTCGAATCTGTCATGAATTCTTTGTCGTGCTCCCTGTCGACTACTGCGTGTCTGCAACATTACTAAGCATGACGTCTTGGCAACGCCACAGCTCAGCCTCTTTCGCCCTGTCCCGCCCACCGACGTGGCCGGCGTCTCACCTCTCCCACTTTGCCCTGATCCCCCGCCCCCTTCTTGGCCTCTCCTAGAATTCATTCGTCCACAATCCGCAAATCCGACCAGCCATGTATTCTGCTGCATCCTCGGGCGGCGGCGACTCCATGCGCCAAAAGGCCATGGACGTCAACCGGTCGCTGCGCACAATCAAGAATGTGAGTCTTGCCTTTGTCCTTGCGAGGCCTCCCGAGGTCGTCTGGTCTTCCGAGGTTGCTGAGGGCCTCCTTTCTGACGCCGGTGCAAGGAGCTCGAGACCCTGCTCGAGAGGGGTGCCATCGACAACGACGCCTTTGACAACCTGCACGCTCTGCTGCCGCAGGAGTGGAGCCTGCGCGACGGTCCGCCACGGACGGCTGCGGCAGCAACTGCCCGGACAGCCACCCCGGTAGCTGCTGCTGCGGCCGTCGAGCCCACGCCGGCATCCGCCCCTGCCACCGAGCCCGCCACACCCGCTGCTGAGCCCCCCACCGACACGCCCTCCAACGAGCCGCCCACGCTCGGCTACGCCACCGCCAAGTACCGCTACGACGCCCCCAACGACGGCGACCTCGCCTTCAACCGCGGCGACGCCGTCGCCGTGCACAGCCGCGTCAACAACGACTGGTGGCTCGGCCGCAACACCCGCACCGGCCAGGAAGGCATCTTCCCCCGCCAGTACATACAGCCCGACGCCGCCCTCGAGGCGCTCGAGCGCGAGGGCCGCCTGCCGGGTCCGGAGGAGGCGGCGGCGGCGGCGGCTGCGAGTGCGAATGCCAGTACATCCAGAGGCCAGAGCCAGGAACAGTACCAGAGCCCCTCGGGTCCCCCGCCCTCCTACGACCAGTCATACTATGGCAACAACAACAACAACAACGACAACAAGTCGTACCCTCCTCAGCAGCAGCAGCCCTACGGCCAGCCGGGCCCCTACGGCCAGCCCGCCGCCCCCTACGGCCAGCCCACCTACGCGGCCCCCAGCCAGCCCATGTACGGGCAGTCCTACGGGGGGCCCGTCCAGGGCGGCCCTGCCGACCAGCAGCAGCAGCAGCAGGGCCAGGGCCAGGGCGAAGACAAGGTGTCCAAGCACGGCAAGAAGATTGGCGGCAAGCTGGGCAATGCCTTTGTGACGGGCGTCGGCTTTGCCGCGGGCGCCGAGCTGGTGAACTCCATCTTTTAGCGTGCTTTGGCATCGTTTCCTTTTTGACTCTGACGATTGCTCTCATGTTTGTCTTTGGTGCTCCATTGGCCTGTGGCCTGTTTTGTCTCCCTTTTTGCCCTCACATAGATTGGAATACACCTAATAAAACGAGAACTGTTTTCCACGTTGGCCTTTTGCGTACATCTTGTCCGTGACCTGATTACACCAGGCACTCTTGACCACCACTTTATCCCACAGCACGGCTTCTCTCGCCGGCTGTACCATTGTCTCGTCTACGAGTACGTAAGGCCCCACGGCTAGCAAGACGGCGAGCCGTCGGAGCTCAAGACAAGGATGGGTTGTGGAGTTGTCCTCCCCCAGTTCTAACCCTGCTGTAACCAAGAAACATTGTCCGATTGAGCACGAAATGGGTTCCTGAAATACAAAATTGAAGCAAAAGGAAACAACGTAGAAGCAAAAAGGAAAAGAGAAAGAAAAAATAAATAAAAAGAAACATGAAATTGTTCAAAACGTCAAGTCATCAATCGTCCGAACCGTTGGCATTCCCCCAGCCGTTGCCTCGTAGCCTTACCTTCCAGCTGTTGCCTCGCAGGCGTTGCCTCCCAGCTACGGCCTCGTAGCCTTACCCCCCAGCCATTGCCTCCCAGCTGCCATCCCTTCAAGCCTTGACTACGACAAAACCATCAAGTTCGTGCCGGCACTTGCGGCAGCAGTGGTGCGCCGCCATCTTTCCCTTGCCCTGGCCTTTGCCCTTGCCCTTGCTCTTGCTCTTGCTCTTGTTCTTGTCCTTTTTGTGGTGCCGGCCCCTGTGGCTGTGCCTGCCGTCGCCGACGTCGAGGCCCGAGTCGCTGTTGGTGTCCCAATCCGAGTCCGAGTCCGAGTCTGAGTCCGAGTCGGTGCCCGAGCTGGAATCCGAACCCGAATCCGAGCTCGAATCTGAGCCCGAACCCGAATCAGAATTCACCCCGCTCAAGACCGTCTCGACATCCGACCCGCCCGACCCGTCCGAGTCGTCCGAGTCGCTGTCGTCGGCCCAATGACGGCGGCTGTGACCGTGGCCGTGGTGTTTGCGGCCGCTCTTCTTGGCCTTTTTGACCTGGGCCTTGACCCTCTTTCGGATCTTTGTGCAGTTTACGCATTCCTTGTCGCTGCAGACGTGGACCACTTCGATGTCGCTGCCGCTGTCGCTGCCGCTGTCGGACTCGCTATCGCTACAGCTGCGGCTGCGGCTGCGGCTGCGGCTGTCCAGCGAGTCCGCCGACAACGAGCGCACCGACGACGTCTTGCGATGCCCTCTGCGCCCCCGCCGCCGCCGCTGCGACGTACGCGATGTCTTGACCGTCTGCACCCACTTGGGCACGACAGCAGCGGCGCTCGTGCGCACACCCGGAGGAGGCGGCGGAGGTATGAGACCCCGCGGCGGCGGCGGCGGCCGGTACATGGGCGGACGAGCAACCGCACCAGGACCGTTGTTCACGCCTGCGTAATAGGGGCGGCCCGGCCCGCTGCGCGCGATCGGTGGAGACGGCGGAAGCAAGGGTGAGGCTTGCTTGTAGGGGGGGAAGGGAGGCTGCGATACCGGCGGCTTGGCCGTCGGCGCAGCAGGAGCGGCCGTCGCCCGGTGCAGCGACGTGCCCGACAGCATAAGCACGTTGACGACCTGCTGGTAGGTGAGACCGCGCAGGCGGACAGACGACACGACCAGGCCGTGGGTGCCGAGCCCCCAGGCGGCGGCGACGCAGACGAGCGTGGCGACGTTGCTGTCGGGCACGGGGTGGGCATAGCCAAAGGCGTTCTCGGGGGCAATGAGACGCACGAGGTCAAAGAGGCGGTCGGAATCGACGGCATCGCTGTCCAGGGCGCCGTGAAAGTACTCGTCGCGCATCTCCGTGAGGGTGGCTGGCGCAGGCGGCGGCGGCGGCGGACCTCCGAGCGTCCTCAGATGCGGCGGCTGCGGCGGCGGCGGACCGAAGATCAGGGGTCGGTTAGAGGGTGTCCCGAGACCGACCGCTGTGGTCGAACTGCCAGGACCATTGCCTGGTCGTACCTTGGCCGGCTCCATCTTCTTGGACACGGCAATGGAGATCTCGACGAGACGGCCGGCCATGCTGGTGGAGCTGGGCTGGGCCAGCTGTAGGAGGCCCTCCACCTTGTCGAGGCTGTCCAGCAGGATGTGCTTGAGGCACCAGCCTGCGTCGGCCATGTCTGTGGTGGGCGGCAGAGGGCTGTCCTCGAGAGCGCGCAGCAGACGCACAAAGTGGGCCGACAGATCGGCGTCGGAAGCCGTCGCCGGCGTGCCGAGGTGCGGTAGCAGTGCGGCGTAGTACCACATCTGGAACAGCTGCATGAGGAAGACCTCAAGGGGCTGCTGACTGGGGTTGGGGTTGAGGCTGTCCATGGTGGATGGTGAGGCGGGTGGTGGGGGGACAGGAGAATCAGACAGCTCAGAGTCGGTCTTGGTTATGCAAATGTCAAGGCTTGGCCAGCCAAAGGGGAGGGTCAAGGGGAAGGTCAGTGTCACGACGAGGGGCACGAGAAAACGGCAGAAGAGAGAGAAGGTGAGCGACAGGGCGAGCGGCATGGAGACGGACGGGGCAGGGGAAGGGCGGTGGGCAGGTCTTTATACCTGCGCCTGGTCGACCGCCGATGCGGTCACTGGCATGCAAGATACGCAGAGAAATGTCGACGCCCGTCGTCGGGGGGTCGGATATCAGCAGGCAGACCCGAGCAGTGCGGTAGTGCAGAGCAGATGGAAGCGTATTTTTCAAGGCGCAGAGGTCCGGTTCGGAATGCTGGCTCTGCGGCTTGCCGACACATGCCTGCCTTGTGCTTGGCCAAGATATCCCTCTCACTGGTCGGGCGTTCCCCTCAAGATAGTGTGTTACAGGCATGCCCGTGCGGGTGAGACAACGAAAAAGCAAACAAGCATGAGTAATGTAGAAGAAGCTTGTCCTCTCCCTCCCTCTCTCTCTCCCTTTCCCCCTCTCTCTCGTCCCCCTCCCCCCTATCCCGAACCCCCGACCGACCCCGACCCTTCTCCAAAGAAACAAGGCGGGCGGACACATATCAAACCACAAAGATGGCCCTCCCTTTCATGCGAACCAGATTCTGGGAGAATGCCACGTCGCCTCGCGTCAGCTCCCCCTTCCCAACCGTCTCCCGCGTGCAGTGCCAGCAGATCAGAGGTCCAGGGGTAAGAGCCGTGGGTGAGGAAGGAGGATGGAGGGGGGGAATGGAGAGGGGGGTGGTTGTCCTTCATGGCCGTAAGACGGCGCTAAAGACCCGCGACTTGGTCGATTCTCTTTGGTTCTCTGCGTTGGGTCGGTCTGCACAGCGATAGCAAAGGCGAAAAGCAAAAAAAAAAAGAAGAAAAAAAAAAGAGCGGTGAGCGAGACAGGGCCAGACAGGATGTGGCCGTACTGATAGGAGAGAAAAGTGACGCCGATGGAACAAAGACAGGCCTCAGACAACAGCAATGCCTTGCATGCTGTGCGACTAGGAAATGACGTTTCGATGGCCGCAGGGGGGGGAGGCGGGTCGCACAGGGTGGCAGGACGACAGGGTGGCAGGACGACAGGGCGGCAGGACGACAGGGCGACAGGACGACAGGGCGGCAGGACGACAGGGCGACAGGAAGGGACGTGGCTGGCAGTTGGGCGGGTGGACGAGGAGAGGGGGGAGAGGGGAGGGAGGTGACCGTCGACAAGTGAGGCTGGCGACGAAACTGAGACAGTGAGGCGTCGTCCGTACTCGCAGCGACCCGTTCCAGAATGAACGCACAAAAGGCAGCAGCACCTACGTGGTTAAAAAAGAAGAAAAAAATAATTACAGCGAGACGGGAAGGAGTGGGGGAAGCAGAGCTGTCCACGTTCCACGCCTGCCGTCTGGTGCTTTCGTCACTTGGGAATCCTGCAGACCAATGAATGCATCGTGTTCGCCCTGTTTGGGCAGGAACGACTAAAAGCCGCCGAAGCCGCCGGCGCCTACGGAAAACTGTGGCAGACCGATCCCGATGGCCTGAGGGGAGAACACACAGACAGCAGTGACGCTATTTCGAGTGTTGGTCATTGTAGTGGCTGTCGTCCGTGGTATTTCTCGCTATTGCTCTGGTTCGACGTCATGGTTTTTATTCTCTTTTTTATTCCCTTTTTATTCTAATTTTATTCTAATTTTTTTTTCTTTTTTTCTCCTCTTTTTTCTTCTCCTTTTCCTGCGTCCTTGTTTATCTGTATCGCTTCGTGTTCTCGCTCTCGCTCCCATTCATTTCGTTTTGTTTCTGTATAATCTTGTAGAGTTTCACTTGCATCCGCGACGAACCGCCTCCTCTTTCTACGGCGATTTGATGGTGACCGAAACAGCTGGCCGCTTGTCATCCCATCTGCATTCGCGTTTGTATCACACGCCCGTCCCCTCTCCCCGCTCGCTGCTGTTCCTTGGCTCAAAAAAAAAGATACGAACTGCCGGCAGTCGGTCAGGCGTGGTCGATATCGCACGAGTATATATTATCGGCTATTTATTTCGGTCATCTGTTTTCGGCCTTGCGACGTCTCGGGTGGTCTGTGTCGGCCGATCTCTGCAGGCCGTTCTAGCCCTGCTGGTTCACTGGATCTGCTGGCTCTTCCTGCTCTGCTGGCTCTGCCGACCGTCTGCCGCGTTCTCCTGCAGCCTCCTGCACGCAGAGGTGCCAAGGCCCCTCTGCCACTGTCACCTTTATAGTCTCTGCCCCGTGCAGCGGCCGACGGCCACCGACGTGTTTCGACCTACAGCCCGTCCAGCTGCACCATTCGGCGCCCGGTCGGAGAGGTGTGCCGGCGCTCGGACCGCGAGGATTGGGTATTTGTACATGGTAGGATTTGGGGGCCGCTTTTCATCTCTGTTCATTTTTATTTTTAATTTTCGGTTTATTCCGCCGGCTGTGCGGCTTTGCGTCTCTGTCTTTTTTTTTTTGGCGGCGCTTCGCGTCGGAGTGGGATTGCACCAACAAAAAGAAATGGCCCTGCTTCTGCTAGACGCCCAGGCCGTTGCCGAGGAGGAGGAGTAGGGTGAGAAGAGGAGGGAGGGGGAGGGTGAGGGGGAAGGGATCCGGAGGTCGTCACGTCCGTCTGCCCAGGCTCACCGGCTGAACATCCCAGGACCTGGGTATGCATATTACCTGTAGCTGGTGGTCGGCCCTGCGGCATTCCGTATTCGGCACTCCGTATTGCTCGTATGCGACTCGTCCCCTGGAGTGCCGGACGAGGCGGCCGACAACTCTCCGGTCACATCAGGGCACACTGCTGCTTCTGTCGGCAAGCTTGCCTGTCTGTCGGCAAAACATGTGCAACGTGCGCAGCGACCCTGCAACGCTCTTTCTCCAGCGGCTTTTTGGCAAGGCGTGTGCAGAAAATGCGTGGGGCGTGCTGCTCCGGAAGCTGTGGCGTTGTATTCCAGGACCTGGCTCCCCCCCCCCTACCCCCTAAACGAAAAATGGGCGGCTGGAGATGGGGTGATAAGCGAAAGAAGCATGGCCCCAAGGTGAGTGTGACGAGATGTGACCAACCGTCACACTTATTCACAGCCAACATCGTCAACGTGACCTGCTGCCACGCAAGGAGAGGAGAGGGGAGAGGAGAGGAGAAGAGAGTCTGGACCCCTCGCTCGTCCTGGCCGGGTCGCTGCCCAGTTTCTTGAATGAGGCCATCCTGGCTCGCCCTACCAGGGGCCGGAGATTTTAATTCCCAGATTTGCCTGGGCACCAGCACTGGAAACGTCTGTGCGCTCGCTTTCCTCATTGGGATATTGGGATAACAGCTAAATTAAGTATACGAGATGCCGGCGTTTCACGGGGGTGTCATTCCGCCAGAGGAAGAGAGGGAGAGGGAGAGAGATGGACAGTCGTCATACGTGTAGGCAATATAGATATGCAGATAGCCATTGCACCGGTACAAGTCGCTGGCCTGATAGTTGGGAGAGGAATGGCGAAAAGAGAAGGCCAGAACAACCAGGGCAGGTAGAGTAGACGAGCACGAAGCAAAGCAAATTTGTTCTTTGAAAAAAAAAAAGAAAAAAAATAGCATTTGAAAAATCAAAAAATAATCAGATTAGCCGCCTGCCCTGGTTCCGGGGCTGCTGCTCAGAGGCAGCCATGCTCGAGGAACGCCCAGAAATTCCGCCCAGAATGTATATAGAAAGATCCCTGTCAATCCAGCAATACAGTGCCAAAGTCTCAAAGACTACAAATACCTCGCCCTAAAGGAGGACGTAAAAAAAGAGAAAAAAAAAAACTCCGTTGCTCGCGCAAAGCTCATGCCTCTTGTGTGTGTGTGTGTGTGTGCATCGTTTGCGTCAAGATGCGTGTATCGACTCGGGTTCGTTTGTGGGGGGGTGAGCTGTCTTCGTCTATTGTTGCCTGGCAGGACCCGGCTCGCTCTGACGCCCGGGGCCGGCCTCGAGCTCGGGCAAGGACTCCTCGGCCAGCTTCCGTATACCCTCCCAGTCCTGGTAGGGGTGCTTTTCGCGCAGGTACTTGTAGATGCTGTTGATGTACTCGGCGTGCTGGGGCGTTGGCCGGGGGGGGCAGCAAGAGGCTGTGACCCGTCAGAACGACAGAACAGACAGAACAGACAGAATAACACAATGACAGAACAGAACGACAGAAAACTTCAGTCATGGTGGGCTTACCACATTGCTCATTGTCCCTGTTTCCCGTCAGCAGGTGCCATTTTGACTCGTCTCTCCGCGGTTCCCACTCACCGGTACTCGTAATGCGCCACCTCGAGCGAGCATCGCTGCTTGCGCCGGCGGTAGGAGGGACACCAGACGGCGGCGACGTAGCGCACGTGGCCGCAGCCGTATTCGCGCTGGGAGGAACGGTTAGCCCGAGAGTTGAGCAGCAGCCGCGAGGGCGGTGGTAGGCGCCTACCCGAATCCACTTGCACATGATTAGACGAAGAGGGGGGAGGAGGGGGGAGGAGGAGGAGGGGGGAGAGAGGAGGGTGGTAGACGAAAATGGCAATGGGTAATGTGAAAGAGAGAAAGGATCGTGATGGAATGGTAGAATGGACAAGCGCGGAGAAGAGGGTAATGCGAACAATCATGCAGGCTCGGCTTGTGAGATATACAGACACAAGACACAATTGGGGATGTACTCGGAGTTGGACGGCAACACGGGCAGTAATAGCTGAACACTTGGAAGGCGGCGACTGGTGAGCCCGATCTTATACTCTGGTCCCTCTCTCTCTTCTCCCTGGTCGGTCTCAAGCAAGAGAAATACGGAGCCGTCGTACGTGATGTACCACGGCGAAAGGGGAGGAGGGGATGGGGGGGGGGGGGGGGGACAAG